>APFE031277135.1:0-12586 GCA_000404065.3 Pinus taeda | reverse complement strand
TGATTTTGGGGGGAAGTGGTTTCAGGGGAGGGGGCTCTGAACACACCGGGGGCTTGACACATGTCCTCGGTACGGCGGAAATACTGCCCATCCCCTCGACGCTATCGTTCAACAAGTCAGGGCGTCCGAAATCACCAACCATCGTCGGATCTGGGAGCGCCGATCAGATGGTTGGCAGGTGATGGAGGTGGCGAAAGGTTAGCGGGGGGGGGGACCCGCTTTAATTTTTTTCGATTTGTAAGCTTTTCTGGTGTATTTCGGACTTTGGAAAAGTGGGTTTTTTGAGGGAAAAATGTGGGTTTTGGCTATTTTATTTAGCCAGAGGCCAATAAGTCCCGATGGGCACGTGGAGGGTTGTTATTGGCCCTTGGTGGACCAATAACTCCCTAGCAAAATGTTAAAATATGGCTATAGTTAGCCAAGGGTCGGGGTATTTATTTTTTTGGGGATTTTTGTGTTTTTGTACATAGTAAGGGAGGGGAATGTACATAGGAGCTATATAATAAGGTTAGTAGATTAATATGATTGTGGGGGATGGGTTTGTATGGTTTAGGCTAAGTTTTATAAAGTGAAAACTTAGGCCAGGGGGGAATGAAAGGATGAAAAGTGGTGAAGTTTAGGAAACTTTGGCAAAATGGATAAAATACTTTTTACACAAGAAATGTGGCTTGTTTTGCCTAGGTGAAAACACATTTCACTTAGTTTTTCTATGAAATGAAGTGGACTAAGGGTAATGAGCAGATCTCATTGCCCTTGGGGGGAATGTTAGTGAGTGTTTCTTGGGAAAATGGGGAGGGAAATTAGTCATGCTCCATTTGTTTTGTAGCCACCTTTCCATGGTACCTTATGATTTTATGAGATAGCAACTTGTTCCAAAGGAGAAAATTTCTCACAAACCATGCTCCTATACCATCAAAACTGCTTACCCAACCTAGTATACCTAACATTTTCTCTTCATTTTCATTGGGTGCACTTGAACTAGCAAACCCTAATTCTTTCTTTTCTTTTAGGTGCCCTCCTATCTAAGTCTACCCTTATTTCTTCCAGGGCTCAGATTGAGCTATTGAGACCCTTTGCTTCTCTGCCTAACTACTTGTCGGCCAAGCTTAAACTATTTGTGCAGACTTTTATTCTCTAGTCTAAGACAAGTAAATTCAAACATGATCTAGCCAAGATTAGGCTATCTGTCTATTCATCATTGTGACAAGAGTCAACCACCTATACATAGTGAATTTCTTCAAAATATAGAACCTTTGCAGTACGAAAAGGATGAACATATTGGGCACATCCCTATTCAATCATGAAACATGGAACCTATTGGTATAGGAAGCTAACAGTGGCTCCACTTGGGGATGGCTTTTCCTAGTGAAAAGTCAAGAACAACATGTCAGATGGCCTTATATTTAGTTCTTTGTTGTATTCTGAAATTTCTCCTTTGTTGTTCACAAAATGGCTCCTTTGCAATACCTGTATTTCTCATGAACTCACTCCAAAAATCGTAGCTCTGTTTTGGGTAGTCTTTTTGATTATTTCTCATCATTTTCACAGCTCCCAAGTCTGATTCTTTAGCTTCTTTTGATATACTAAAAATGAAATACCCAAAGGTGACACAATTCCTTGCTCTTTCCTCAAAATTTGCTGTAACTTATTCCCTATACTATTGCTGTAATAAACTGCAGAAAGTAAATACTACTATGTACAAGTTGAAGTGCTGCTATTTTTAACAAGGTGGCTGAAAATAGTGCTTCAGCATTCTACCATTGACTGGTCCACCATCTTCCTCTGTACCATCCAGACTTTTCAAAAACTAGGTGTCGTTTCCTTGTACAGTCTGAATGATAAATGGTCCTCTCCATAGGAAATCAAATTTTCCATGTTTTCCCCTATCTTCTCTTCTGGAATCCCACTTTAAAACTCTATCCCCAATGAAGAAATCCTCTGCTTTGGTTCTTTTATCAAATACCTTTTTAAGCTTTTCTTGTAGAACTTGAGCTCTGTGATAGACCTCTTCTCTTGTCTGCTGCAAGTGAATAGTTTGATTGATCCTTCTCTGAATATCATTAGGTTCTGCTTGTATCTCTTGTAGCAGCTTCATCTCTGGGAGTCCCAAAGAAGACAGGAATACTGCATCCATTCCATAAACTAGTTGATAGGGACTGGTCCCAATAGACCTCTTGGTGGTCAATCTATCTGCCCACAGGTCATTCACAAGCTTTTTATGCCAATTTTTCTTGTTCTCCTCCAAGACTTTCTTAATGATGTTGATCAAGCTCTTGTTGGAAGATTCATCTAGGCCATTACCTTGAGGGTAATAGGCTGTGGAATGACCCAAGGTAATGTGGTATTTATGACAGAAATTAATCATTTTTTTAGACTTAAAGACAACAACATTTTCTGTAATAATTTTCCCTGGGCAGCCAAACCTAGACAAGATGTTGGTCTCAAGGAATTGAATGATTACTGAGTCATTGGCTTGCCTACAAGGGATGGCCTCTATCCACTTGGTAAAATAGTATGTAGCAGTCAAAATCCACTTGTGCTAGCCAAAGGATGAAGGGTGGATTTCCCCAATGAAGTCTAGACCCCATTGTTGAAATGGTTTCTCAGTGGAAATGGGTTTGAGGGGCAGAGGCAACAACTTTTTCTTGCCTTCAAATATTTGGCATTTGTGGCAAGAAGTTACATATTTTTTCACATCAGCAAATAGGGTGGGCCAATAAAATCCAGCCCTTAGGATTTTATCAGCAGTTGATTTCCAATACAAATGTCCACCACAATCCTTGCATGAAATTCTTTAAGTACTCTATCAGTTTCTTCTTTGATTAGACAATTTAATGAAAAACCTTCATGGTTTTTCCAAAAGAGAACATGCTCTAAAATGAAAAACTTGGAAGCTTTCATTTTCAAAAATCTTTTCTTAGTTCTGGATAATCCTAGAGGAGCTTGCAGGTTTAATAATACAAAAGATATGTCAGCATACCAGGGTGATTGTAAAAAGGCTTGATTGATCTATGGAGTCACCATCTCCTACTCATTATCCAGTTGATTTATGTGAAGGGCTTGAAAGTTAGTTTCAGTCATGAGTTTAGCTAGTCCTTGTCCTTTTATCAGTTTTTTTGGTTTAATTTCAATGTCATATTCCAGTATGGTAGCTATCCATTTCCCCTTTTGCCTTCAATGCCTTCTTGGGTCAGGATGTCTTTAACAATAGTGTTGGGCACATAAGCGATCACATGAGAGTACAAGATGTAAACTCTGAAGTCATTGATGGCCTTTACAAGGGCATATGCTTGTTTCTCCATTATTTGATATTTAAGTGGAGCATCTCTAAGGGATTTTCTGAAGAAGGCTATGGGTTTTTCACATGCCTGGTCATCTTTTTGGAGCAAGACAGCAACAATTGTGTGTTCTGATGCAAATGAGAATATGATAAAGTCCTTATCAAAATTGGGGCTTTTGAGGATGGGTGTTTGAGTTAAATCTTGTTTGATTTCTTCAAAGGCTTGCTTAGTTTCCACTGTCCACTTAATCTTAGAGTCCTTTTTGAGCATGTTGTTCAACAATCTAATTAGCTCAGCCAGGTTTGGTATGAATCTTCTTAGAAAGTTGATCTTACCCAAAAAGGCTTGTAGTTCTTTGATATTTCTGGGGTGAGGGACTTGTAAGATGGCTTGTATTCTGTCTGCATCGATTCTAATGCCTTCTTTAGAGATGATATGGCCCAATAATTTTCCTTCTTCTAGGCCAAACAATGATTTCTTTGGATTTAATGATATACCATATTTTCTGCAAATTAAGAATACTTGCCTTAGATGATCTAGGTGCTCTTGATCTGATTTGGAAAAAGCTGTAAGGTCATCTAGGTAAATAACTAGAAAGTCATGGATCTCTTTAGCAAAAGCAATATCCATGGCTCTTTTAAAAGTTGCTCCTACATTCTTGAGTCCAAAAGGCATTTTCACATATTTGAATGTTCCCCAAGGGGTTGTGAAATCAGTTTTATCTTGGTCATTAGGGTGCATTAGGATTTGATTGAAGCCTGAGAATCCATCTAACAGTGATATCCTTGAACCACCCACTACCCTTTGCAGAATGTGATCCATTTTGGGCAAAGGGTAATTGTCCTTTAAAGAGACTTTGTTCAAATTTCTCAAGTCAACACATAACCTTATCTCCCCTGTCTTATTTCTAGTGGGTGCTAAATTTGAAACCCATTCTGAGAATCTGATTGGAGCTATAATTCCAGCTTCATACATTCTCTTAACTTCTTTCTCAATCAAAGGGAGCAGCACAGGGTTGACCCTCCTAAGTTTCTGTTTGAAAGGTTTTTAGTTTTCTTTGAGAGGTATTATGTGTTGGATTACTGCAGTATCATAAGACTTCAGGTCCTCATAACTCCATGCAAAGACATCTTGAAATTCTTTGAATAATTCAATATACTTGCATTTTTGTTCAGGAGGCAGAGCTTTGGACAATTTTATCATTTTGGGATTTTCTGCCAGTTCCTAGGTTACAGTCCTCAATTTCTACATATAATGGCTGCATTTTAGGTTTCCTAGAGATGTCATTTGAGTCAAAAATGTCCTCTAAAGGAGTGAGGCCTGTAGGTAGAAAGTTATCCTTCATCTCAATAACTTCACATTCTGTTGCAATTGCATCCTCACCTTCTTTTTCCTGAAGTTGTTGTAAATCTGTTTTAGTGAACTTGGTGGGATGTAGAAGTTGGTTTGTTGTTTCAGCAGAGATATGTGTTCCAACTTTGTCCATTTGATCTCTTTCCTCTATAGTCCTGGTATCCATTTTTGTGCTTGAGAATTCTTCTCTCAAAGTTAGAAAATTGTTGATTTGTGTGTCATTTACGAACACCTGCCAGTTTTTTACATTATCTGGCACTACAGGTCTATGTTTTATTTCAGTAGTGAATAGGTGATTAGGCTTGAATGGCAATTTGCAAGTGCTTGCAAAAGTTGCTAGACTATGGGCATGCAGATTTTGATTCCTTGGAATCTTGGTCAGTTGGGATTCAAGAAAGGTGTTGAGAATTTCCATTGTAGCAGCTCTATTTGACCTTAGCCTAAGATCATTTGTGATGAAGTTACCCTTTATTTGTTGAATGATGAGGTCAGAGTCTCCAAAAATTGATATCCGAGCTGCCCCTAAGTTTTTTATCTCTTTGAGCCCTAAAAGGAGGGCTTCATACTCAGCCATGTTGTTAGTGCATCTGAAATTCAATCTAAATGCATGTCCCTCAGCGTGGTCATCCTTCACATTATGTATCCAAACCCTTGCCCCTGCTCCTAGCTTATTAACAGATCCATCAAACTCCAGATACCATATATTTTCTTGATTTGAACTGATATTAGGAGATTTTTCCATTTTCTCAGTAGGGGTAGTAGGATTTACAGTCTCATAGGATTCTTTATGTGTGACTGTTAATTTATTGTTTTCCAAGATTTCTTGAATCTGAACTATGGATTCTTTGTCTAGGAATTCATCCTGACTTAAAGTCACCATTTTTACATCATTTTGGGTTTGATTCTCAGTGTTGTATAAGATAAAAGAGTCCATGTCTGAATGTATAGAATAAATGGGAAAGTTTTGGGGTTTTTCTTGACTACTCACCACATACTTCATCAAAGTTTCTCGGTATAGCCTTTTAGGCTGGCCGAATACTAAGATAGCAGCATAAGACATGTCTAATTGCAAAGATCCTTGTAGCTTGGCACCCCAGGATCTAGATAACAACATTCCATACTTGGGTGGGATATCAGCTACTACCACATCCATGAGAATTGTCTTGGATGGATATTGGACTAATGACACACATAGATCCTTGATTAAGCCTAGACACCAGACCTGACTAGAATCAAAGGGCCTTGTGATATCTAAGTCTAATTTTTCCATGATAGATTTGGGTATCAGATTATGTGAAGCTCCTGAATCAAACATTGCATTGTGAAGCACCTTGTCATGAATGTTTAGACTCACATAAAAGGGAGGGACACCTCCATCTACTGTTTTACCATTTGCTTCAGGGACAAATATAAGTTCTGGTTGATCATCAAGGATGTTCACTGAATCTTTGTTTTCTAAAATTTGTAATGATCTGCTGATTTGTTCCCTAAAAACTTCATGCCTAGCTAATTCAGATAATGGGATGGACACTTTTAACTTACTTATTTCAGCCTCCATATTAAATGGTTTTTCTATTTGTGTTTTGATAATTTGGACAACAAGGTTGTGTCTTTGAACTAAGTTTTTCAACAACTGCCTCTTTTGCTAGAATATTATGATGAACTAGGGTTGCTTGCTCACCATCTTCCAAAGGTTCTTCTACCACTTCTCTGAGTGGAGAGACAGATGTAGGGTGATGTTTTGATTTATCTTTGTCTGAAACATCTTCCACTATTGGACTATTTGGATTGGAAGTGGATTTAGGGCTGATTAGTACATGAGAGTCCTTGAGTTTAGTTTTGGTAGGTTGCTTGATGGTCTTTTTCTTGGGATCATCAGGGATGTCTATTCTTCTACTTCTCAAGTTGTATTTCTTGTGGACTTCATACACAATTGTTTCATACCCTTGCTTAAAATCAAAGGATTCCCCTTATTTCATTTGACACTGACTAAGGGTATGAGCTTCTTGGTCTTCTTGAGTTAGGAAAATTGGTTGGCTACTGTTGAGACCCCTTAGATTAATGTGTGGGTCCTCTGTTGGTTCACTAGATGTGGAAGCTTCTGCATAGTTTTCTTGGAAGGGAGGCCTTATGTTTTGGTCTGAACCAACTTTTCCTATATTGGGGTTTTGATTTTTTCTAAAGTTTGGATTTCTTGCATTTTTGTTTGGTTGGTTTTCCCATGAATATTTTCTCTCAATAGTTTCCACTCTGTCTCCCAACCTGTCCATGCCTTGAATAATTGCATCAAGTTTTTGCTCAAAGGCAGAGGGTTTCTCTTTGAAAGTTGTTCTTCTTTCAGTCCTAGCTTGATTTCTTTTGGAAATTAGATTATCTTCAACACTCACAGCTATACTCTGCATATCTTCAAGGCTAGGAGGAGCTCTCTCCCTGAGCTGGTAAGCCATGTTTGAGTCAAATCCATCAGGGAATTTGATCAATGCTAAGTCTGGTGGTGGTCTAAGATTTATTGGAATAGCAAGGTATGTATTGTTGAATCTGGCACAATAATCTTGGACACTCTCTTGTGGGCCTCTTTTCAAATTCTCATATTCAGTCAAGATGTGTAAAGGGGCCTTTTTCTTCTCCCATCTATTTAGGAAATTTTGATAAAGGGAATCTGGATTAGCTATTGTGTTTGCAGGGAGTGACCTAAACCATGCCCTTACATCACCAGTTAAGCTTTGGACAAAAATTTTCATCCTTACATCATTATCATCAATCTCATATTTTTCAAAATAGTCTGTCATCCTCTTGGTATGTTGTTGAGCAGTGTAAGTGCCTGTACCATCAAAATAGATAATTTTTCCTTGATAATTCTGTGGCATAGCCCCTGGATTGGCAGGCAACTGCAAGGGAGCATATCTATTTTCCATATTAGCAGGGAAAAATGGGACAACTGGAATCACAAGGGAAGGAGTTGAAATAAGTGTTGTGGATGGATGGGTGGAAAAGAGATTTTGGAGTAGTAAAGGTGAACTGGAAGAAGGTACAGCAATAGGAAGAAGAGTTTGAGAATTTGCTGTAGTAGGTTTAATTTGAATGGGTTTCAGCTGGGATGGTTCAAGGTTTGAATCAGCAGAACTCTCTTGATTTTCTAGTTTCCTAAGGCTCTCAGCAATCAGATTTGGATTGTCAAAAATAGCTGGAGGATTTGGGTCTGGGTTTGACCTTGTGTATCGATTTTTCTTCTTTGGAGCCAGCTTCTAAGTATGTTTTGGTATTTTCTAGGAATTCTTGGAGGATACAAGTTTTGACAATATTTTGAAGGAAGCTACTAAAATGCAAGATAATTTGAGGCCTTCCTTCAGGGAGGTTTGAAACAAGGATGGCCAAACAAATATTTGAGATAGTTGTTTAGAATCTAAAGCTAAATTGGAGTTGGACTGAAGTAGCTTTAGAGATTTAGACAGTAGTAACATACATTCATTCGTTCCCCAGCGGAGTCGCCAATGATGTTATCACTCAAGTTTTTCCGCAAAACTTGTGAGAAAAGGGAATACGGTCGAGGTAACCACTAACCAATCTTTTAGATGCAATTTCTAGCCAAACTGCATCTAGAGAGGGCTCTCTCTATATAATTTAAATTTGTTTATTTGAAGTTTTTATGCTAGTTATGATGTGCAGAGGTTTGTTTTAAATGGGTTTGGATGGTGATTTCAAACAGAGGTAGGATGAAAGTCTGAAAGAGTTAGTTCCATTGGGCAATGGAGTCTATGAAGATGGACTGCGGAGTGTGTTTCTGTGATGATAGGCAATACTACAAAGCAAGATAGTTAGATTGGAACAATATTGAAAGCTAGTAATTGATGGGATGTAGGCCAGGGGATAAAGGGCAGTCAAGAATCCTTTATCATGGTGGCAGAGGGAATGTGCTTCAATATTTTCAAGGAGCAGTGAAGAATTCCTTGACAATGTTCAAAATGAAGGAATTAGTAGAAACAGAAGCATTTAAGAATTTCTATTTATGCTAATTGTGAAGAAAACATAAATAACAGCAGGAATTGAACACAGAGTGTATTTAAACAAGTTCTGGGCTATGTTTTTTCCCTGTTGTTAAGATTATGAAACATATATGAGATTTTCAAACATAGAAAACACAAAACACAGTTTAGAATAACTTATTGAGCCAAAGAAAGAAAAAGGAATTCTGTAGCAGAGTCCAGAATCATCACATCCACATTCAGAATGTCTAGCCGCAATGCATTTCAATGCCCTTTGTATTAATAAATATCTGAGTTACAGTGCAGTTCAATAAGAGAATCACCAACCCCGAATACATTCTTTGGGGGGGTATTTATACAAAAAGAGAGTTTACAAAATAACTTGAGGATAAGATAAGGAGAAATAACTTCCTTCAACTACTTTGTGAGAGAAATAAATGCAGAAATAAAGGTAGGAGTTATTGTGGTTGTGCTGGCTGCTTTAACTGACAAGATATTTTAGATTTTTCACCCAGGAATTCAGTGGGTAATTATGTCCTTAATTTGCTTTCCTGCGTTGTTGTCCTGATCTACTCACCTTCTCTTGATTCATTTTTAATGTGTCATGATCCTCGCTTGAGCTCCTTCCTTCATATCTACCACTTGTCTTGCTTTTTCACCAGGTGTACATAGGCAAAAAGATCCAAATTTACTTAGGCAAAACTTCCAGCATACTCTTCAACCAGTGTTCTGTGGGCAACTAATGTCTTTGTATCTTTACCAGTATTTCATCAGCCTCAGTATACCTGTAAAAATTAGGCTTGACTTCAAAAAGATGATTTATTTCATGATCTATAAAAACCAAATTCTCCAATTTGTCATACAAGCTCTGTCCGGAAGGAGGTCCTGTGTCTTTTGAGCTGCTGGATGATGCAGTGATCTGATTTGTTACATACATGTTCACCCGATGAGAATATTGTTCATGTGATAACAGTTTTTGATTGCTTGTTACTAAACTGGGTAGACCCTTTTGCTACAAGTTTGTGAATTTCTCTGTGAAGGCATTAATATCCATCTGCATCTCTTGACACTTTCCTTCCAGAGTCTGTATAATATTTATCATTGTTAGCACCTTCTTTATTGTCAAAATGGTGCCTATCCTGTCAGTGATCTCTAAAGCTGCTAATTGTTCCTTAGTATTGGTGTTCAAAAAATGGATGAGCGCATTGGCCTGCTCAGGCATATTTCCTAATGATGCCCAGGCCCTTTGTATTTTCGCTTGTGCCCTTTCTATTAACTCAATTTGTTCATACATTTTCTGAATTGATCACCATTGGTCAGTAATGGACTGGCCAATCTTGGTCCACAAAATAATTTTAATATCTGCCAGAGGTTTATGCAAGGTGAGATCCTTTTCTAGTGATTTCACCTAGTTCTCTAGGGCCTTCACCTCTCTGGTATTCTCTGCCACTGTTATTTTTGATTTGTCATAGCTCACTTCTAGCTTGGCTAGTCTTTCTTTTGTCTCTTTGAGCTCTGACATTTGAGCTTCTAGCTCTTTCACTGCCTGCATCATTTCCTCCATCCTCATGTTGGTCTCAGGCTTTGTTGTTTTTGCTGTTGTAGCATCTATGGTTGTTGTACCTGTTGTCGATGATGGCTCAGTGGGAGGGATTGTTGATGTGTCTGTAGGGGGAGCAGAGACAATTGTTGGAGCTGTTTCGGGTGGCTGGGAAGTCAACTCTCCCTACTTAGTTTGCAATGCTTTCTCCAACTCTTGCTTTGTCGGCATCAGCCTTTGGTTGATTCTCATCGATAAATCCATGACATTCTCTTCTAATTTTTCTTGTGCTAGCTCTGTTGTTTGGGGATGCATGGTGACAGGCAACTTCAATTGCTTTCTAAGGGCAGCGATATCTTCCTCCTTCTTTTTGATCAATGCTTTGATGCCCTTGGCATCCTTGGGATCATGTTCCAACTCAAAATTTGTTTATTCCAGAGTCTTTATTCGGTTGTCTTTGGCTAGAGAAGAGATCTTCTCTAAATCCAATTGAGCAGATGTATTACTCAATGACTCTTTTAATTGGTGGGCCAGCATTGCCTTGTCTGCCAGTGTGGCATGGACCATTTCACCCATTTGTTTGTGAAATTCGATTTGGTCCATTCAGTGAATTTCCTTGGCAAGGACCTCTAGATTGGTCCTTATGTAGTCAGCCGCAGACTGTGGCTGCTAAACCTTGGGCTTGAAATGACTTAAAATCATTTTCTCCTCCTTGATGTCATAGGCTGCCATTAGTCTATGTTGTTTGGAGGGTGTCATCTTAAGAAACTGGTCAGACAACGGAATTCTTAATGACTCATTTTGAGCCTTAATCTCCATGAATGATTGTTTTATGTCTGATGGTTTCTTGGCCTGTGACCTTGAGGAGGAGACTTCCATTCCATGCTGCCGCCCTCCTTCTTGTCTGTGAGAGCTAGCAGAATTCTGTTGGCTGATGGCCCTCTCTCCTCTTGGGCTTTCAATGATGTCTTCCATAGTGTCCTCTTCAGGAGGATCTACCCTTTTCCTCTTGGCCTCTTGCTGCCCTGTTGACCCACTTGCAGGTGTGGTGTCTTCTCGGTCCCTTTTCTTACTTCTCTCCTCAGGAAGAGGAGTCTGCAGTGCTGGTACCTCTGGTGCTTGTGTCTGTAGTGAAGGGGCTTGCCCTTGACTGTGTTCCTTTGAGGTAGTAGGTTGCTCTTCCATGGTTTCTTGTTCTGCCACTACCAACTCCTTGCCCTTTCCTGTCCTTTCTTGGGCAACCTGTTGTGCAGTTGTGGCAGTTGATGAGCTTTCCCTGGTTTGCTGTGGCTTTTTGAAAGACACCTGCCCAAAAGATTCCAAGTCAAGAGTTTTTTCCAAATCTTTCATGGTTTGTTCCATTTTTTCTTCCTCAGTTAACTCTTCAACTAGTGTTCAGTCCAACGACTCATCTTGGTTGTCATACTTTTCTATGTCAGGGATGCTGTAGTGTTCATAGGGTGCTAGCCTATATTTTACCCTTCTTGCATTGATAAAGCCATATGGATCATAGGGTACCCACCAAAAGCTTCTCTTGAGTCTGAATGTTTGACCCAATAGTTCATCAACATCCTTCCATCCCTCTTTCTTGTTCATAACAAAGGGGCCTAATTGGTCTCTGAGTTTCAATCGGGCCTTTTACTTTGTGCTATGTAAGTGACTCACATCTGAATTTATGAATTGCCTGAAATATTCCAAGGCAAACAATCTCATTGGCACATATCTGGGAAGCTTGTAGGGGCATAGCTCACAACCATATATCCTCAGAATAGTGTGATTCTGGTAGAAGTACCAGTCACCTATTTTTTATTTTTTGGAGAGCTATAATATTTTTTGCATATCATGTGTCAGTCTAGGAGGAGGAGTTCTCATCAAGAGAGAAGAGACTGGGTATACAAATAAATCAACAAACTCACAATAAGAGTAGGGAGAGCTAGGAACATCATGAAAGATTGGGGTCCAAAAAATCACAGACCTCCTTTCCCCTTTATGGTCCAATTTTCTCATGGGGAATTGGAAGATATCTGGCTAGTAATATAAAAATAGATGATAGTTATAGGAAGAATATTTGAAGATTCCCTCCCTATCTAGCCTCAACAATTGGTCATGCATCTTGTTGGCAATAAACTTGGCATAGTTGTATTTGACAGCAGGGGGCTGCCCTAGGGTAAAGATAAACATCATAACTAGTATGGTTTCATCAATATGCTCACTTGTCTTGAACCCCAATACAAAAGATATCATATCAACCACTAATCTGTTGGCATTATGTTTCTGGTATGGTTATATGTTACAGATGTTGTACTTGATGGCAACACCCATGGCATGGCTCTCAATATTTCAGGAGAAACGTTCACGGAATTTTATGCAGAGAAAAGTTTATAAAAGTTTATTTCATGTGGGAAAACTTACCTTTGGTCCATGGTAGT
>APFE031277126.1:100645-102320 GCA_000404065.3 Pinus taeda | reverse complement strand
TGGTTAGATCACATAAAGATTAGTTAGACATTAAATTGTAATTAATTAGACTAAATATAATAAATTTTATCCCACAGGAATTTTTATTATATTTATGTAATTAATTAGGATAAAATTTCATAACCTACCCACAGGAGTTATGAATTAGTAGTTTTATCATAAAGTTCAAAACTATGAATATTTGAATAATTGAATCTGCTTGAATTAAAAATTTAGCCCACAGGCAATTTTTATGTCATTAGATTCAATTTTGAGCATGATTTACATTGGTAAAACATGAAATTTTATTTAGGCCTCAATTTTAACATAAGCGTGTGATCTTTAATGCAGTTGTACAACCTACAAATTTCTCTGAAATTCGTTGTGACATTCCCGAACTTAAGGGAGATAACTATAAGGTTTGGAAGGAGAGGGTTCTCCTTCATTTGGGGTGGATGGACATAGACTATGCTATTAGGAAAAATGAACCACTGGCACTCACTAATACTAGAACTGCAGCAGACATCACATTTTATGAACGATGGGAGCGATCTAATCGTCTAAGCATGATGTTCATTAAGACTAAACTTTCAGCTGGTATTCGTGGTTTCGTTGATCAGCATGAAAAGGTCCAAGACTTGTTGAAGGCCATTGATGATCAAGTCGTCACTTTAGACAAGGCACTAGGAAGCACCCTAATCATGAAGTTCTCATCCCTAAGGCTCACCAGTGTGAAAGGTGTGCGCGAGCACATCATGCAGATGAGGGACATTGTGGCTCAATTGAAGAAACTCGAGGTTGATATATCAGAGTCCTTCCTAGTGCACTACATCCTGAACACCCTTCCGCACCAATATGGACCTTTCAAAATCTCATACAACACACATAAGGATAAATGGTCAATTAATGAACTCATGACCATGTGTGTTCAAGAGGAAGAGAGACTGGTGATGGAATTGGGAGAGAGTGCAATGCTGGCAACGCGTGGAAAGGGAAAATCTCAAGCCAATTCGAAAGGGAAAGGTAAAGTATCTCCTCAAGCCGATATCAAGAAGGATTCCAAGTGTTTCTTTTGTAAAAAGAAGGGACACATGAAGAAGGAATGCGCCAAATTTCAGAAATGGCTTGCGGACAAAGGTAATTTAATCTTGTTTGTTTGTTATGAATCTAATATGGTTAACGTTAATATTAACACATGGTGGATTGATTCTGGATCAACAATTCACATTTCGAATTCCTTGAAGGGTTTGCAAAACCTAAGGAAGCCGGTGGGAAGTGAGCAAAGCATCTTATCAGGAAACAAGATGGGCTCGCATGTGGAAGCTATAGGAACATGTTATTTAACTTTAAGTAGTGACTTTGTTTTAGAATTAGAAAAGACCTTTTACGTTCCAAGTTTTTCAAGAAACTTGATTTCAATCTCAAGGCTTGTACCTTTTGGATATTCCATTAACTTTTCAGAAAAATCTTTCAGTCTATTCTATAAATCTGATTATGTTGGGAATGGTATTTTGTCTAATGGTCTTTACTGCATTAATTTACAAAACAATGTCACTTATGATTCAATGCATGTTCACACTGGCACTAAAAGATGTGCTATTAAAGAAGATTCCTCTAAATTATTGCACCGGAGACTAGGTCATATCTCCATAGAAAGAATTAAAAGATTGGTAAATGAAGGGGTACTTAATACTCT
>APFE031277126.1:58145-98145 GCA_000404065.3 Pinus taeda | reverse complement strand
AACTGCTATTTTTATGGCTAAAAACAACAAAAGTGGGAGTCAAAATAAACACATCGACATTAAGTATTTAGCTATAAGGGAACATGCTAAAGAAAAGAAAGTGGTCATTGAGCACGTTAGCATTGAGTTGATGATCACTGATCCTTTGAATAAGAGCATGCCACCATTTAAATTCAAGGATCATGTAATGAATATGGGACTTGGTTCCATTATGTAGTTTTTTATTGTATGGACAATGTTATTTTAATGAAATTCTTAATTATTGTGATGTTTTTCTCATATTTATGTGCACCTTAAGTTGATTTGAGAAAATTCATTTGTGTAGGAGCAGGAATAAACATAAGGTTTATTCATTAAGAAATTGTTGCCACATAAATTATAATAAGGATAAATACATAGTAATACATGGAAGATAATACTAGTCATTAGAGGACTTATCGCCATGATTCATGTATCTATTACTTAATACAGATTATCAATGGGTTTTAAGAAGAGACATTAAGTCTGGAAGTATGGACCAAGTGGGAGAATGTTAAACTCCATTAAATTTCTACCAACTGCTGCCTACAATTATGGAAGTAAACTTCTGTCATTCCTTAATTTCTAGAAACCAACTGCAATAATTAATTTCTTGTTGGAGCTTCTGAAGTGGTCCATTACTCCATCTGGAGTTCTCTACCTTGATCTGTGGAAGACCTGACACATAGCCAATAGAAGCTTGATGGAAGCTTGACTATATATT
Source organism: Pinus taeda (assembly GCA_000404065.3). Taxonomy (NCBI): domain Eukaryota; kingdom Viridiplantae; phylum Streptophyta; class Pinopsida; order Pinales; family Pinaceae; genus Pinus; species Pinus taeda. The sequence continues at coordinate 97,403 of APFE031277126.1, read as the reverse complement.
TATCTGTTTGGTCCCCAAGCTTGCATCTCAATCCCCTTCAATTTTTACACCATCAAGTGAGAGAGCAGACCCTGGAAGTACCTTCAGATTTTCTTATCTGCCTGTTTTGGCATATTTTTCTTATGCGTGATCCTTGATGTTGTTCGATTGTGCACAACGTGCTGATGTTTGTTTTTCATGCGCGCGTCCTGAAATGGTTTCCAGATCATTTCAATAACCTTCTAGTAGTATACTAAGTCAAATACGAGGCTGCTCATGTGCATGTATATATAGGTCTCTCATCTTAATCTGTCACAAAAGGGGGTGCGTGTATCCAACGATATTTTTCCTATCTAGATTGTAAGTCCAATGTGAAGTTGCCTCCGTGTGTGTGTTTATAGGACTGTGTATGTAACTGAACTATAAGGTTTTGTTGGAGTAATTCAAGATTAATGCATTCCATGCTATACCTTACGGACTTTTGAGTTCCGGACTGTTTTTGTTGTTTTAGAAACAACCCATGTTTTGAATCCTATTTTCATTCTGCTTACATGGTATTGTCTGAAATTGTTTCCATCTAACCATTAGTTTTGAGTGCGTGAGGTTCTATTGTTGCGGCCATTCCAAATATGGATTGCTTCTAGATCCAAGAAGGATAAGCGCAGATCTAAAGTTTTTCCAGTACCAAAACTTAAGGGAAAAAACAGCGACAGCTTGCAAGCTAGCATCAATCGCTGGAGGTATTTTTCTTGGGCGTCAATTTTTACATTTTTATGATTTATTTAATTTTAATTCTGCATTAAGTTGAACTTTAGCATTGCTGAAATTCGATTGTTAATTAGAATAATCGTTGCATATGCTAACAAATGTATGTAAATGCATAATTCCATGAGGAAAGCTTTGTGTTTACAAGAATGAAAACCTCAATGTAAATATATGTCATGAGAAAACCATAGCAATTTAAAGAAAAATAGAAATGTTATGCCTTTGTGTGACGGATGATGATCTACACTCATGTCGCATGTATGGTATGTAACATGTTACTTCTCTGTATATACTATCAATGGGTAGATGAAAATCGCTTGAAAAACAAAAAAAACATGGCTACCTCTCTTGTATCAAACCAGTATACCTTAAGTCGCACAACTCATCTATGTGTTCTTGTTGGATCTCACTGTAGATTTTTTACATATGCAAACATAATTTTTAGCTGTACAAATTTCCATTTAAAATTCACGCAAATGGATCGTATGTTTGAGGTTTCCATGTTTAGATCAAAAGTCTTAGGGGCACCTGTCATATGCATTAGAAGAAGAAGCTGTTTTAAGATAGGTAGCAGATCGATTCCCTTGTTTTCCCTTTATCTCATAACTACTCGTATTATCCTTCATATCAAAACTAAAGCCATCCCACTCGAACGAGGGTAGGCATGTCGATTTAGTTCTGCTAAGTATGAGAAAAAACCGATTGATCTGTATATATAATACAACGACTTAAGTAAAACTGATATATAATCTCTTACATAAGGTTTCTATTTTTTTTTTGAAATATCCAAAGTGATCCAGCACTTAGCCACCCACTCTGCCAGATCGTCTACGGTAGGAATTGGAAGATTTGGTGTAATAATTGCAGTTCTTAACTACAAGGACTCAAGTTTGAAAGTACCTCGCTAGAGTATCGTTGAAGTAATGCTTCCTTGTACACACCATAAATACTGTAAAAATAAAAGAGAATGATCATCAATTGAACAAGAAAACATAATGGAGATTGATAATTATGAAGTGAAAGGGATTGAGAGAAAACTTTTTAATTTTGAGGACATTTTAAGAGAGAGGAAATAAAAATAAGATATATTTGCTAAACCAAACTTGTTTTATAATTTCAAGGGCATTTTAAAATAGAAGAAACAAAGATGAAATTATATTTGCTAAACCAACCCCTTAATAGAATTTGGTCCAAAAAGGCTCTCTACCCAAGGGGGAGCAAGATTAAGTACAACAATTCACCCCTGTATTTTGTCTGCGACAAAATATGCAATTTTGCTTTACAACTGGAAGGAGTGAAAAATATAGTGCAAAGAACTAGGAAATATAGTTGAGACAAAACATTGATTCTCTTTTTAAAATGGATGGGAGATGGCTCTTTAAGAGTGAGCAAGCAACTTCAAGACCCATCAAAATAATAAGCCGTTTTCTCATAACCTGACCTCTTGCTACAGGCATAGGTAATCGTCCACTACTTCCTCCTCAACAGTACACTTCAAAAGAGGCAAGGTCCACGCTTAACATCACATAGGTAAAGTCTTGCAATCCTGCACCTATCGACTTAATGGATCCTTTTTTGAGCTAAGACTTCTGTGATCCATAATATTATTAATAACATCTTCCAAAGAAAATCACATAAAAAATATTCTTATTGAGGTGTTTCGAACCATCCAATGTGGTTCATCTCCAGGATAAGATGAGGAACTAGATCTAGGCAATGAAATAAATAGATGTAGAGAGTTGCTAACTAGACGTTAGTGAGTAATGACTAGTTTGACTAAGGGCAGAGAAAAGATTTGAATTAGAAAAGTTTAAGTATAAAATCAATTATATATATATATTTTAATGGATCTTCTTGTGAGAGATCTGATTTTAGAAAAGGTTGGCGAGTAACTAGATCCTGTAATAATGCTGGGTATGGGCCCATGTCATAAACAACATCTCGAAGTTTGGGATCATATAGAGTTATACTTAGAATATGAAGAAGTAATCATTCATTGGAAATAATAGCTATGGAAGTAGTCACCCAGTGGAAGGAATAAAGGGAAGGAAGACTCATCCCATCCAGGCCTTATCTAATATAGGAGATAACTACTGGGTATGCCTTTCATAATTTGACATATTTGCATTTTGTTTCAAATCCATGTTTTTTCGTGGCCCAAGAACCTCCCCACTAGGAAGCAAGCATGAACCACCCAACCAACAAGAGATACCACCATCTGGTTCCAACCTTGCCATCAAGCTCCAGTTTGTGTCAATATTGCCACAATCACAGTTTTAGACTCCGAAACCCAATCCCCATGTCCTGAAACACTCAATGGTAGTGTTGTTGCCTCTTCAATGACCAGGTTACAGAAATTAGGCTGTAGATTCGAAACTGCTCATGAAATTTACTAAATCACAAGACTTGAAGCTACTCTATTGCTCTACGAAAGTTAATTCACAATCTAGAACATAAATCATAGAAATGCAAAAGGAAACATAACACATGCACAAAGATTTATCTAAGGGAAAGGAACTGCTCAAAACTCCTTCCTATCTATATTGCATTAATCAAATAATAAACATGAATACTTATGCTTGCTCAAGACTGAGCACAACTTGCAAGTGTATAGTCTTTGCCTGACTCATTGAGTTTGGCCAACACTTTGCCAATTTTCATGCCCGCCAAGCTCCTATGTCTTTATGTTGTTCCTGAGGAAATTATACCCTATTATTTAGGAAATTCCCTTAATTGGATTGCACAATTCCTCTAGGTTCTTCCTCTGATTGTATGGACAACCTGTACACTTCAGAATAGTCTTCAACAGATAGTACACTACCTTGGAATCTCCATCTCAACTAGGTAGCTTGAATTCTTTGCACGCATCAATTATTTTGGGCTGATTTTGTTGAAGAATCTAGGGAAAAGTATTGTAGTGTGATTCTTCGTTACTTTGATAATAATTTGTGGAGTATTTTTACTTTTCCTTATTAGCTTATTCTTCTTCTTCTTCTTATTAGTGCATATGTGTGTACTTCATCAAACTGCTAGCAAATTATAAAAACAAGAACACAAGATGTTGGCTCTTTGCCAAGGCCAAAACCTCTCTTCTCTTGAGAGGAAAACCCTTTAGTGAATTTCTCTTATTGAAGCTTCTATTGATTAATCCCAAACCCTAGACCCCTGATAAGAAGATCCTCCAAGCACTCCTTCCAAGATCACTTCTTCTTGGAGCACTTTATCTTCCTCCCTTCAACGCTTCTTCCGACAATTGTTGAAGACTTAGGGTAGCAGCAATACAACCGTAATTCTCCGCATGTGTGAGTGATTTTCCTCACAAAACTATGTTATATTTGTCTTCCCTTCTTTGCTTTCATACCCTACTTCCACGCTTGAGAGATAAACCTTTGTAGGCCTAGTTTGAACTCTAAACAGTGAGATATATGTGGCTGTGATAGTGCTGCTTTGATGACCGCAAGTTGTCCTTCATTTCTCGCACGTGTGGTTATAATAAGCTTCATATAAGCCCTATTTACTTCACTCTCCTTCCTTTCTTTCTCACTTGAGTGGGAGGCTCTTTAAGCCTATGATCTACACCCAAACAATGGCGTTTGTATGTCTATGATAGAGGGCTGTTATGGCAGCAGGAGGACCCTCTCCTTCTTTGCATGTGTCACTGTCTTTTAGCCCTAGAATAGTCCTTAAACCTTTGGTGTTTCTTCCTTCTTCTTCACTATGCTTGGAGGCTTCCTCCCTTGTCTTTTCGTACCTTTTTCTTATCCTCTTCCTCACAGATTTCAGATATAATCTTTTGCTCTTTTGAGGAGGTCGAATGGCTCCTAATATAGGAGTTTGTCTCCTTCTTTTAGGCCGACTAGAGGCCAACATGAAGACTTGAGGCCGACTTGCTTGAAATGCTTCAGATTGCTTCTTTTGATGGTGCCATTGCTTGGAGAAGACTTGTGACTCTGCTTGGAGAACTTCTTATGACCCTAATACATATTCATACAAGGTGTAATAAGCCCTTAAGGTCTTCAATGTATTATTTTGACTATTTGACTCACCTATAGCACTTTAAATAGTGCTAGACCTATTTCAAGGAGAAAGAAACTCATTGACATATATTATAAAAATAATATTGCGTTTCTTGAATAAACACAAATATCAAAAGTACATTTATGAAGACCGAACCTAGTTACATTTCCTTCAACACTCCCTCTTAACTAGGGAGGTATTCATACAATATTCCAAGGTGTTTGGCTATTATCAATCTTGAAGAATTCACATAAGAGAAACCAAATTAGAAATCCATCTGTTATAGCATCATATTCATCAACATTGTCATAGTGCAAGGCCTTGACTAACAACTCCATATCTTTACAAGACCATGAGCTACAATGTTGTCGAGACCAATTGTTTATAGACACCTTCATCATTGTCTCTCAAGATACATACCCACCCGAGTGTTCACTGAGTATGACCTTCTAGGACTATTATTATCTTGGGTTCCCAGCCCTCAAAGAATATCGGTCCTCCTGCCTACTCTTGTCTTGGATGCCTTACACATCCTTAAAGAGTATCGAATGCCAGATGATTATCTAATCCTCCCATTCTTTCTTCCCAAGTGAAGACACGAATGTAGTGTCTATCTTGTGTCTACAATTCCATTCATGGCCTTTATCTAGACTTACGTCTATTAGTCCTGATCTAGTGCATGACCCATGACACAAATGTCACTCCTTTGTAATCAGGGGTTGTTCAAAAACTCCCTCTTGGTTAGGGACTTGTCAAAGCTCCCTCTTAACTAGGGACTCTTTCATTCATCATCAACTTCTTCTTTGGGGGTCCTTCAGCTGCTTGATCTCCTTCCTTTCTTTGATAGCATGAAGCCTTTGTTCAAACTTCTTCTAGGTAGGGCATCATCCATTGATCACTTTCCTTCCTGGTTTGTTATGTCTTGATTCCTTCATGGAAAGTGTCTTTCTTGTCATACATCAAGTTTTTCTTGTCATCTGGCTACTCTGTCATTTGCCCATGCTTTAGAATACTCTTCTCATGGATGCTTCGTTACAATTGCTTGTTTACATACTTCAACCTAGTAGCCCATCATGACTTTATCTTGATATTATTTCAACATTGCTTTTTCTTTTGCTGAATGGCTTCTTCATCACGACATCTTTGTAGAGAAGAATCAATCATCTGCATCTTTCATATCTCAAAGGCCTTCATAAGTGTCAAGGGTCCTTTCTTCCTTTGTCAGAGTTGTTCTGCCTTCTTTTGGGAGATATATTCAGAGTATCTTGTTAGATAATGATTCTCGATGATCATGGTGTTCTTCACATGCTTGATCTCTTTCTTCATTTTCTTCTTCTTAGATAGATAGGTCAACCATCTTATGCTTCCTGTGAGAGCATTCTTGCATTGCTTGCTTCTTGGACTTGTCAGCATTTCTTATCTCTCCTTAGTCAACAATCTTATACTCCTTATGTGAGCACATTCTTTTGTTCACCTTCATTGCATTGTAGTACATGCTTTCGAGCATGTTCTTGGTGAAGAGATTCTTTCATACTTGATCATGTTATATAACTATTCCCATGACTCAATAATATACGAATGATAACATGACTAAACTTTGATGCATACATACCTCATCTTGACTCTCCTTTGATCATCTTAACTTCCTAGTGTGGCCCTTCTTGCTTCATCTTAACTTGCCTGCATATCATCCTTTTCTTGAATCCCATGAATGGGATTCCCAATGAGACATCTACTTAGGTTCATGAACCTTCTTTTGAAGATTCCATCATAGGATCTTAAATACCCTTGCCTTGCAAATGTTTCTTTTCCTCTGATGATGGAGGTCTTCTAAGATTCTTAGTCATGATCAATATTCTTTTATCATGGATGAGGTCCTATACTAGGTATGCTTCTTCTACATGAATATTTTGAGCTATATCTACCATGCTCCTATATTCTAGAATATATTTCTACCCATGCATTTTTATTGATTATAAATGCTACATCTTCATGAGTATCTAGAACTCTATGTACATCATGCTTCTAGATTCTAGAGGATGTTTCTATCCATGCAATGTTAATCTATTCCTACATGCTCCTATACTACTCAAAACTTTGAAAGAAGACTCGAAGTAAAGAGTTTGACCTAGCCATAGTAGAGATTACGATGATCTTTCTTCTTTTTCTTCTTTTCTTCTTCTTTCACATTTTGAGTCATGTGAGCTTCTTCCCCTTTTCTTTTTGTCGTTGTTTTCCTTCTTAATCTTAGGGCAATTCCTTTTGTAGTGTCCATATTCTTGACATTCAAAACATTGAATTTTGGACATGTCTTTGTTGTTTGTTCTTCGTGGACCAAACTTGCCAAATTTACCTTTTCTCTTGGCCATGGTAGCAAATGCTTGCTCCTTTGATTCCACATCTTCTTTTGCCTTGAGTTTGGTTTCCTCTGTCCTGCATAGAGACCACATTTCACTAAGAGTGGTTACTTCCTTCTTGGCATATATGCTTGATGTGAATTTTCCCCAATCCTTAGGTAGAACATTGAGTACTACAATTGTCATCTCTCTATCAGACATGACTTCCGGAAGCTCTTGAAGTTGATCTCTCATTTAAGATATTTTCATGAGTACGAAGCTATTCCTTCCTTTTTTATCTTCATCTTATACAATTGATTTCTCAAATATATTACTTATCCGGTTGTGGATGCCAAGAATAACTCTGCTAGCTTATCATAAATTTCTTTCGATGTCTCAAATTCGAAGACATAGGGAATGAGAAAGTCTTTGATTGATTCTATCAGAATCCCTTGAGCTCTTGTCTCATCCTTATTGTACCTGGCTAAGGCTTGAGTTTGTTCCTTAGCAGGAACAATGGTATTCCCTTTTACATGTTCTAGGAGTTCATTCTCCTTGAGAAGTAGATCAATCCTCTTCTTCCCTGCGAGAAAGTTATTGGTACCTACCAATTTATTGTTTTCCTTGCTAAAAGACATTGATGTATAGTCAGAAGGGGACATGTACTTAATTGATATATTTTGAGGATGTGATGGATTTTCTTCCTCCTTGAAGACTTGATGGCTTCCCTTCCCTGGATGTTGATGTTCTTCAAGTTTCCTTCTCCAAATGGACTTGCTTGGTGATGAGATTTTCTTGAAGACTTGTAGCTTGATGTAGGTCCTAATTCAATTTGCTCTTCTTTGTAGGTGCTTTTATGTAAGGCTCTTCCTATAGCTTTGTAGACCTCCTTGATGAATGATGGATTGTATACCCTTCTTGTCCTTGAAGTGATTGAGACTTCTAGGCTTGATGCTTCAACTTTGTAAATGATTTTCCTTGATGAGTGTTCTTGAGCTGCCCTTTCCTTGACGTGTCACCTTCGCTTTGATACCATGTTGAAGAATCTAGGGCAATGTAGTGTAGTGTGATTCTTCGTTACTTTGATGACAATTTGTGGAGTATTTTTACTTTTCCTTATTAGCTTATTCTTCTTTTTCTTCTTATTAGTGCATATGTGTGTACTTCATCAAACTGCTCCTAAAACATAAACATAAGAACACAAGATGTTGGCCCTCTGCTAGGGCCAAAACCTCTCTTCTCTTGAGAGGAAAACCCTTTAATGAATTTCTTTTATTGAAGCTTCTATTGATCAATGCCAAACCCTAGACCTCTGGCAAGAAGATCCTCCAAGCACTCCTTCCAAGATCACTTCTTCTTGCAGAACTTTGTCTTCCTCCCTTCGACACTTCTTCTAGCAACTGTTGTAGACTTAGGGTAGCAACAACACATTCCTAATTGTCCGCACATGTGAGTGATTTTCCTCACAAAACTATGTTATACTTGTCTTTGCTTCTTCGCTTGTATACCCTTCTTCCACACTTGAGAGATAAGCCTTTGTAGGGCTAGTTTGAACTCTAAACAGTGAGATATATGTGGTTGTGATAGTACAACTGTGATGACTACAAGTTGTCCTTCTTTCCTCGCACGTGTGGCTATAATAAGTTTAAGATCAGCCCTATTTACTTCATTCTCCTTCCTTTCTTTCTCGCTTGAGTGGGAGGCTCTTTAGGCCTATGATCTGCACCTAAACAATGGAGTTTGTATGTCCGTGATAGAGGATTGTTATGGCAGCAGGAAGACCCTCTCCTTCTCTGCATGTGTCACTATCTTTTATCCCTAGAATAGTCCTTAAACCTTCAGTGTTTCTTCCTTCTTCTTTGCTATGCTTGGAGGCTTCTTCCCTTGTCTTTTCATACCCTTTTCTTATCCTCTACCTCACAGATTTCAGAGATGATCTTTTGCTCTTTTGAGTAGGTCGAATGGCTCCTTATATAGGAGTTTGTCTCCTTCTTTTAGGCCGACTAGAGGCCAACATGAAGGCTTGAGGCCGACTTGCTTGACATGATTCAGATTGCTTCTTTTGGTGGTGCCATTGCTTGGAGAAGACTTGTGACTTTGCTTGGAGGACTTCTTATGACCCTAATACATATTCATACAAGGTGTAACAAGCCCTTAAGGTCTTCAACCTATTCTATTGACTATTTGAATCACCTATAGAACTTTAAATAGTGCTAGCCTTATTTCAATGAGCAAGAAACTCATTGACATATGTTATAAAAATAATATTTCTTTTCTTGAATAAATACAAAAATCAAAAGTACATTTATGAAGACCAAACCTAGTTACATTTCCTTCAACAGATTTATTAGTTAACTAGTTGGTCATTGAGTTTGGTTGAATTTACACTTCCACAACTTGACCTCCACTAGTTCCTCCAACAGTTAGAACTAGTTTAGCTGACCATAACTCAATTTAACTGAAATAGATTGCTACAAATTAGAAAACATTCATACTGAATTGAATTCAATCTTCCGCAACTCGAATTAATTGAGTTAACTGAGTGACAAGTTCCATGTCACCTTAGCTAACTACCTCCAATATTTCTGTTGAAATGAAAATTCGAATTTTCTCTAGTTTGACCAAGGCAAAGTCAAATTGAGATTTTCTTGCTACATTTTCAACGCTCCCTCTCAACAAGAAATTGATTATCAACCACCCCTATACTGCACATGTGGAACTTGAACTTCCCTCTTGACACGGCCTTTGTCAAAATGTCAGGATCTCATTCCTTTGTCGGAATGTACTGCAACAACATTATCCACCTTTGCACACAATCCCGTAAATGGTCATATTGAATATGTATATGCTTGGATTGATCATGAAAAACAAGATTTTCAGAGAGCTTGATGCAACTTTGATTATCATAGTAGATCACAGTGGGATCGATCTTATGACCAAATGATGTAGCAACTCTAACCATGGGTCTTCACAAAAATAGTACAACTAAACTCAAAATCACACCAAATCATGTGCCCATAAAACTCAGAAAATGATTCATTAATAAAATAATTACATGTGAAATCATGGCCTATTCATGGCCTCTCACTCACTCACACCCACTCACACACTTCTACATCTTACATGCCTCATAGGATCACCTCAACTTATACAAATGGATTAGAACCCAAGTAGGTTCTAGATCCCTAAAATAACTCCAAAAATATCTCTTTTGATCCCTAAAATCTCTCATCCAATCCTTATCCATACATAATAGATAACCAATCCATAATCCTCTCAAACCTTCCACAATACTCTCGAATCTTCTCATATTTACAATAATCTCCATTCTCTCTTAAAATTATTAAAAATATACATTAATTAATTAAATCCTACTTCACAAACTAACTCCTCTAATAAATGATTGACCCAAGTTAGACGCTCCTGCATCAGACTCCCCAGGTAAAAGACAATCATGGTCTCCCGACCATTAATCTTCAATAGATGATAAAACTCCTCCTAGATCCCAAACCTTAATTTGTAATTGTCCAAATGCTCTGCACTTTTGTTGTTGCTGCATGTCTGCTATCTTCTCGTTCAATTTCCTTTCTTTAATCACATAATCAATTTCTGCTTTCTCATAAAATCTTTTTGTCTCAGTAATTTACCTGAGATCTTGCTTAAGAGCCTTTCTCTGCTGCAATTTTGCACATTTATTTTTAATATGTTGTCTGCTCTTTTCAGCTTTTTCTGCCATCCATACATCCTTAATGTCTTTGAAAACATCTTCCTCTGCAATTTCCATTTACTGCTTCTTATATTTAAATTTACTTTCAAGAAGTAATTTTTTTGTCATCTTTCTAACTGAATACTCATCCACCTTTTCTTCTCTGTTAGCCAGTATATTAGAAATTTGGCAACTAACACATATTTCTATCCCAATCAAAGCTTTAGACACTCCCTCATTTCTGACTGCAGTTACATTCTCATACTTGTGTTCATTCAAAAAATACTCCAACAACTCAATTTCTCTTTGACACCTCACAAGTAATTCATCATGATGTTGTTTATAGTCTTCAATAGGTTCTTCTCCTTTCTTAACGTCTTTCAGTAGCTATCTTTCCTCATCTAAGAGATTTTCTTCATCATATTTTACTTTAAGATCTTCACCCATCCTGGAGACCTCTTCAAAAGGTTGCCTATCTCCTGCAATACCTGCAATCATACACAAATTGTCAGTTTTAAAAACATAAGACCTAGTGGTCTTACTTGATGCTTCAGCCACCAGGTCTTCTTGCTGCTCTGAATCCTTCATATGATTCATAAGATTCTATGTAGATTTCTCCTTTGTATCTTCATTACTTTCAGAAAGCAATGGGCCATTTTTTGGTTCACATACCAAAACTTCATTTAATCTGAGTAACTCTTCCTTCAGTTGAGCATTCAATTTACCCTCCCACTTCACTTGCAATCTATGCCATTTGACTTTTTTTCATAATCCATCTGTGTCTCTGTCTTTATAATACCTCTATCCACACGTCAAGCCGTACCTTTAATTCAACCATCTCTTTCTCGTCATTATTAATGCCAATTGCTATGGCATCATCATAGTCTTTCTCTGGAATCTGCATCTTTTGTCATGAACTTCACCTTGTTCACTCTAACCTGCAATTTTACCAAGTTAGCTACTCTGAACTTGGTCAATGCTTCCTTTCACTTGAACCTTACCCGTGAGCACACCTTGCTCCTTTTTGCTACAAAAAATATTTGCAGTAACTCTCCAAATTATCCTTAGAACACTTTGACGAGACTGTGGGTGTCGGGCTCCACCGATCATGCACCCATTACATTCAAAGACTCAATTTTTTTGACTTGACTTGACTTTTGACATAGACTCTTAATTTAACCTTAACTTTTGCATCAATGGGACTTCATAGAAAGACTCTCTCCTTTAAACTCAACTTATGCAAAGAATTTTGTATATTTGAAGACTTGTCATGACTTTCTTGAATTCACCTAATGACTTTTTAGCTTAAACATCTTTACTTTTAAATATTCAACTTAAACAACTTTATTGACTTCCCAATCTTACTTTCATGTCTTTCATAATTGTTTCACCCTTATCATCACTTTGTAAGTAAACTTCATTACATTAATGTTCAAAGCCTTATGGTAAATAAGAGTGGCACATATTTTAAATACTAAAAAGGTAAATATGGAAACCTTGAATCCACATCTTCCACATTTTCCTTTTTTAAAACTCTTCTCATGAAATTGATTTAAAAAATAATGAGTGGAAGAACTTTATCCACGTGAACCTTATTTAAAAATTATGAGTGGAGAAAGCATGTGATTAATAAAATATGGTTAACATGCAAAGGAAATTCATTTTAGTATCGAGTCACGCAAACCTCCATGCGAATCTCCAAGAAAAATAGAGAAAAACTGTAAAATTGTATTTATCTCCTCACATCCTAAACATTTTCTTTCGTAGGACGCTACAGGCTTGCGAAAACTTGTACCTACATACATTGCTACCAACCCCAATTCCTCCTCAATTCGTAAGAGATGATTATATTTGGCAAGTCACACAGATCTACTAGGAACACTGGTCTTGATTTGGACCGTGACCAAGCCCACTGCCAGATCTGAAAACATAAACCCAATAATTCTAAAACGGACACGAAACTCCACATTGTGAACTCAGTCCGACCAGATTTGGAATGATTTCCACTAAATGAACTGATTGTGATGTTGAATAAAGTTATTGTAATGCTCGGATGTGTTGTATCTCTGAGATGATAATGGTCAGTTATCATGCCAAGGGCATCTAAGATAATTGTTTTGTTTTGTTGTTTTTTTTTTTTAATTTGGAGGACCAATGTATGAAACAGATTTAAAACAATGATTCTTAACCTTTTGAATAGTATTAATATTAAAACAAAGGGCTGCTATTAAAATTCACACAGTGGTATAACTTGCATGGTGGTGAGTAGAAATAGAGAGATGGTATGACTACCACAGTGTTCAGATTGAAAATTAAATAGTCATAAGTAAGAAAACCTTTAAACTATGTTCAAAAGCTTTAACAAAACATGCTTAAGCTTACAACATATGCTGATGATATTATGATTTAGAAGGAATTAATAAAACAAACAGTTTATGTAATTCATTCTCTTTATAAATGATTACTTCAGAAGCTTATAAGAATAATTGAAACACAATTACTCCTACCTGGTTATCTTTGTAAAACATAAGAACATGAAGAAAACACTGTGAAATAAAATTGGAAAAACTTACAGAAAAATGAAACTGTATGAATCAGAATTCAAAATCCATTTGCTTTTGTATTAATGATTCAGAAAAGTCAAGTACATTCAATGCTTAGAAATGCTTCTTCAAGGGTGAAACCCTTTAATAACTCGTGAAAGAGAGTTATTTGTACAATTTGGGAGTTGAGAAAATATCTTAAACTATTTTACAAAAATAGATAATTACAAAATTAGGAATATAAACTGCTAGCCGATCTGGCACTATTTTGGTGCTGAGCTGTTTGATGGCTGTCGCTGAAAAAATTGAAAACTGTTGAACTTGTGATGATTGTTCATGTAAAGGTTGAATGTTGTTTGATCACCCTCTAATCTAGTAAATCAGTTAATACTTCCCAATGCTTCTTATCTGGGATAGATATTTTGGTTACCCTTCTGTAAATTTCATCCATCTCTGTATACTTCATGAAAGTACGTTTTATTGGAAATATATGCTTAATGTAATCTAAAATGAAGAAGGTGTCCTTGAGTGCATTTAGCACCACCCTTGGTGTTGCTGCACCTCTTATGTTTGACACTGAAGTTGCATTGGTGCCTACCTCTATAAGTTTTCGAACATAATCCTCAATAGGCATTCATTTGTCATTAATTACAAGCATAGAGGGCAAACCTTTGCTGGTCAAGGGTTCAATCCTACTGAAAAATCGTTGAATTATTGTATTCACATCGCTGCACTTTTCTTCTAACTAAAGGATGAGGTTCTTCTTGGTGATAATCTTCTTTACTTCCAGAATAGTTGTTGTCCTGTTATTTATCCCTAATTCTTTAAGCTCATAGTTGTCTTTAGAATTGAGGAACTTGGTTATATCAGAAGCAATTTCTGGCATATCCTCAAGCTATTTAGAAATAGTTTCAACAACTTCTTGATATTTTTCTAAGAGGTATCTTTGATCAAACACTATCTTGATATAGGGCTAGATATCCTTAATTGCTTCAGTAATTTATTCCCACAAAATTTCTCTTGCCAAACCCAATTTGTTTCCAATATAAAATTCTTTAAGTTCCCTTTGCAATGTCTCAATCTGAGATTTTGCTCTCTACAACTCAACTGCACGTGAAGTGTCTGCAACTGTTTTCATATGCTGTAACTCCTTGAGTTCATTCTGCAACTTCTTCATTTCTCCTGTCTGAATAGACAGGTTCTGAAAAACTTTAACAAGCTGTTCAACTCCTTCTGCTGCACCTGTAGTTGGTGTTGTGGCTGAAGTAGAAACCCTAGTTACAAGGATTGCTGTAAGGGGTGCCATATCCATTGGAGTTTGAGCTCTTTAGACAACTTCCTCTTTCTCCTTGACCAATTTCTCTATCTGCTCTTCCATCTGTTTTATTTGCAGATTCTGTTCCATGATGAGCTTTATCATGTCAGACTTATGAGTTTCAGTTTCTTTAGTCTCTTTAGCCATTGGGTCCTCAGAAGCTGGCAATTTGAGCTGTTTCCTTAATGCTGAAAGCTCAACATTTTTCTTCTTCACAAGTTCTTTTGCATCATTTATGTTGGAGGGATCATATCCCATCTTCAACACCAAATCTTCTAAATATTTGATCTTTGTGTCCTTTGCCAATGAGGAGACCTTCTCCAACTTGAGTTGTGACTGTGTGTTTGTTAAGGTAACCTGCAATTTTGACAAACTCATAGTTAGTATGAGTTAAAGTAGAAGAAATCATTTGTCCGGTTTGTTTGTGCATCTCAATTTGATCATTTGGAGGAACATCCTTTACATTAAATTCAAAAGAGGTTCGCTTCTGATAATGTGCAGCAGTCCTATGTTATGGATTTTGAGCCTGCAGAAAAGCCATCTGCATTTTACCCTTCTCAGAGTCAAATACTGAAAGAAGTCTGGCTTGAGAGATGGAGGAATGTTTCCAGAACTGTGTGTAGGTGTTCAAATTCAACTCTTCATTCTTCTAGTTGATCTCACTGAAAACATGAAAGATGTCCTCCTCCTTGTCCTTCTGAATGCTTCCACTAGTCTGAATTACCTGTTGTTCATGAGAAGTAGTGGAGTGAGTTGGGGACTGGGTAGACTGTCCACCAGAATGTGTATAGAGCATAGTCTCTTCAAGTCCATCAAATGTGGTTATCTGAGACTCATGTGTTGCACCAACAATCACAAAGATCCTAGGTCTCTTTTTCCTATGCACAATCCTAAAGCCCTGACTTGATGCTTCAGTTGTAGTGGATGGTTGTTCTTCCCTTGCTCTTTTAGATATCTTTTCCTGTGAAAGTGGAGTTTGCACATTTGAAGTGGAAATTGCATGCTCTTCAGCTTCTTGGAGGGTGTTCTCTGTCCACTCCAACTAATTTTTGTATTGTTCTATTTCTGGCATGGTTGTGTGGTGATATGATATAAACTTGTTTTCCACCTTAAGTTTAGAAATGACTCCTATTGGGTCATAAGACCAAGTGAAACTAAGACCAAACTTCATTTCCTTTAGCAACCTATCTGCTTCTTCTCCTGCTGCTTTTGTATTGCAGATGAATGGACCAACCTGAGCTTTGAGCTTGAATTGAGATTTCTTCTTTGCTGCCACAAAGTGTACTTCATCTGCATTTAACCTTTGCCTAATGTATTCTAGTGCAAATATTCTGATGGGGATGTACTTGGGAAGTTTGTAGGGTGGAAGCTCACAACCATAAACCTTGATTTCTGTGTAGTTTTAGTAAAGATACCAATCTCATGTTGTGGCTTGGTCGACCAATTGCAATACTTTGACAATCTCATCATCGATTCTTGGTAGTAGAGTGCTACTCATAAGAATGATAGCTGGATGAATAAACAATTCTATGAACTATTTATAGGTAAACTCTTCTTTCTCCTTCATTCCCATTGTAGTCCAAAAGATCATTGATTGTTGGTTATCTTCCTCATCTAGCTTCTGTAAGGTAAATGGCAATTTGTCTTCTTGAAAATATATGAAAAGGTATACAAGTACTGAAGCATACTTGAATGCTTCTTCAATGTTAAACTGGAAAAATTACTCATGTATGGCTTCAACTAGGAATTGGCTGAAATTATAAATAACAGTGGGTTTGGAATCAATAGAAAAGATAGATAAGAAACCTAGGATGGCATCATTAACATATTGATCAGAGTTATAACCAAACAGATAGGACAAAATAGTGGTGATTTGCTTGGTTCTATCAGGGAACATGGATGAGTCATAAGGAGGGTTTCTTTTAGGCAGAGGACTACCAATGGCCAGGAAAAGTTCAAGAGTCTGGGATCTTTTAGTAAAATCTAGTTTCTGATAGGCTTCTATTAGGCTTTCATGGGAAAAAGGATGGGTTGGTGCAATCGTAGGGGCCTGCAACATCCTTTCAGTGGACTCAACATTGATTAAACAAAGGATTTCTCTTGTGGGTGAAATGATTACTCTTTGGATAGGATCATAGGATTCATGGTATTTCTTGAAAAATTCAGGTGCTCTGTGTATCTGAGGGAAAATGTAATGGGGAAGGAGGGAGTCCCAAAGTCCTATTTCATTAGTCTGATCAATTAATTGATATTCCATCCAACAATAAATTTCATATAAATCAAATTGAGAAGAAGTCTCAATGATTTTACAATCCCTCTAAACCAGGGGGGTATGGTGGAAGTCAACCTGTGGATTTACAAGATGATTTGGGGTTTCTGCAACTTCTTTTCCCTTAGGAGGCATTTTATGAAATGTTTTTGCAGACTGAAAATGATGGAAGTAGAAAAATTAGTTTGAAACATGGTGCTTACAGTAAAAATAGTACGACTGAAAGAGAGACAAGTGGACTTGGATGTCGACTTTCCTCTAAACGGGAGAAAATAGTTGCTTAAGTGTTGAATCATCTTTGAGTTCTAAGGAGGCAAACTGTAAATGATCAATTTAGTTACAGAAATGTATTGTGTAACCATTTTCATGGAGGAACTAGGCTTTTAATAGAAAAATTGGAGTGGAGCTTTTGAATGAACGGTTAAATCTGCATTAATTATCCAACAAGATTAATTAACGGGTCTTTGGGACATAAATTTGCGGGAGATGGTGAATTGAATGAACAACAGATAGGCGACAGTTGATTAGTGGAAGAAATGACATGGATGGCGACATGGAGTGGTGGTAAACGGTTGCATGTAAATCGCATTCGGGAGTAGCTTAAGGTGGTAAGTCATTTCGGGATTTTAAGTCCCAAAAGACTAAAATGAGGCTAAGGTGGTTTAAGGTGGCGGTTTTGGAAACGGCCCACTTTGGATCCCCCCGCCCCCCCTCCCCCCGCCGATAATGTTCGGATGACAAATGAGGGTCGAGGAGGGATGTGGGCCATCGGATGTTAGAGAAGCATGCAGGATGAAAGGTAAGGTGGAAGGGTTTTAACATGTGAGGTGGAAGTGATGGCGGGGTCACGATTTCGATGAATGTGACATTTTGGTGTTATGGTATCACAAAATACATTGGTACTTAGAATCCATAGTTAATTCAAAATGCAACATCACATGTAAAAATGATCCAATGTTACAACTTAGGATAAAATCCTTGCATGCTCCAATTATTTCTTTTTTTCCATATCCTAACTTAACATTTTTTGAAATATATTTTCATTTTTTGACTAATTGATACTAACTTAACAAAACCAAAAAATGCTGCAACATCGGCTCCAACTGGGGACCGATTTCTCCTGTAGAATGCAGAGAACCTACAGATCCATGTGCCTTCTCTCGGGCTATGGGGTCTTTGTTGTAAAAAATCACACAGACAACTTGAAAAGTAAAATAAACTGAAGTTTATGAAATCTACTTCAACTTCTTAGTATTGATTGCAATGTTTGAGAAACCTTCCATTAACAGGGTAAGTGGAATATAGTCCTTCCAGATTTTGAAGCACAAAAGTGTGTTTCCCTTTACTTCAGCAATAGCTAAAGGTCCAAACCACAAGTTATCAAACTTGCCATATTTTCCTTTATCTTCTCTTCTAGAATGCCATCTTAGAACTAGATCACCCTCCTTGAAATTCCTTTCCCTGGTTGTTCTATCAAACAAGTTCTTCATCTTATTCTGATACTTTTTCAATTTATATTGAACTTCATCTCTATTTTCATTTAGTTCAATAATCTGATTTATTCTCGAAAAATTATCAGGTTCATCAGTTGAATCCTACAGGAATTTTAAAACAGGAAAGACCAAGTTGGTAGGGAAGATTGCATCTTTCCCATAGACTAGCTGAAAAAGTAGATTTTCCAGTAGACCTCTTTTGTGTAATCCTGTTTACCCAGACTACATAAATTAGATGAGAATCCCAAATATTTTTATGATCTGCTAAACTCTTTTTGATCACCTTTACCAAACTTTTATTTGAGGATTTTGCAAGACCATTACCTTGAGGGTAATAAGGATTTGAATGATGTAACATAATCTGATATTTCTGGCAAAACTCAATCATTTTAACACTAGAAAATGCTATTGCATTATCAATAACAATTTGTGTTGGGCAACCAAACCTAGATAAGACATTTTCTTCAATGAATTTAATTACTACTAAATCAACAACATTTCTTACTGGAATTGCTTCCACCCATTTGGTAAAGTAGTTTGTTACAGTGAGAATCCTTCTATGCTGATTGCTTGAAGTAGGATGAATTTGTCCAATAAAATCTAGTCCCCATTGGAGAAAAGGTGCTAAGACTATTGTTGGGATTAGTGGAAGAGCTGATAATTTTTCCTTACCATCAAACATCTGACAAGGGACACAAATTCTGACCTTTTCTCCTACTTGTAAGAACATTGCGGGCCAATAAAATCCTGCCCTTAATATTTTATATGATGTTGCTCTCCAAGCATAATGTCCTCCACAAAATCCTATGTGAAATTGATCGATAATTCCTTCAGTTTCTGATTCCGTCAAACATAATAACAAGATATTTAGTGAGTCTTTCCAATAAAGATTTGCATTTATGATACAATATTTGATTGCCTTCAATTTGAGAGCTTTACATTGAATTTTGGAAAATGATACTGGACATTCAAAATGAATCAAGAAATTTACAATATCTTGATACCAATTTAAAGAAAGAAATTTCTCATCAATGTGTAGAGATATGGCCTGATCTGAAGGTAAAGGTTCTTGTGGATTCTTTTCTTCAGGATGGTGAGGAGGTTCTTATGGATTCTCCCCATGTATTTCCAAAACAGAGTTGATTCCAAGCACTTTACAGTTTGATTCAGCTAGAAGCTTAGCTAATCCTTGACCCTTGACTAGCTTTGTAGTTTTGATAGTTAGATCAAACTCCAGTATTTGAGTGATCCATCTACCTCTCTTCCCATCAATGTCAGGTTGGGTTAAAACAATATTGACAACACTGTTAGGAACATTTGCAGTAATAGGTGAATGTAGGACATACATCTTGAATGATTTCAAGTTTGTATTAGGGCATAGGCTTGCTTTTCAATTATGTCATACTTAAGCTCGACATCTATTATAACCTTAATGAAAAAGGCTATAGGTTGGTCATGGGAATCTTCATTCTTTTGTAATAAAACAACAACAAGGGTTGTTTTAGAGGCAAAGGAAAATATACTAAATGGTTTGGTATAATCAGGACTGGCCAAGGTTGGGGCTTCAGAGCTAGCTTTCTTGATTTGGTCAACTACATATTTGGAAGAGACAGTCAATTTAACTTCATGATCCTTTCGGAGCATATCAATTATGTATTTCACAATTTCAACATAGTTGGGGATGAACCTCCTTAAAAAATTAATCTTGCCTAGAAAAGCTTGGATCTCTTTCTTGTTTCTAGGTAATGACAATGTTTTTATTGCAGCAACATGCTTGGGATCAATAACCACTCCTTCTTTTGAGATTATATGGCCTAACAACTTTCCTTCTTTGATAGGAAAAAGAGACTTTTTAGGATTGAGGGATATTCCAAATTTCCTACACTTGTCAAAAACCTTCATCAAGTGCTTTAGATGTTTCTGATAAGAATTAGAAAAAATAGTTATGTCATCAAGATAAATGAATACAAATTTGTTTATCTGACCCACAAAAGTTATGTCCATAGCTTTATGAAACGTTGCTTCAACATTGGATAAGCCAAAAGGCATTATAGAATACATAAATGTACCCCAGGGTGTAGTAAAAGTTGCCTTCTCTCTGTCTGTTGGAATAACATTTATATGATTGTAACCTCAAAAACCATCAAGCATAGAAAGTCTTTGTGCTCCTAAAACCATTTGAAGTAACTGATCCATTTTGGGTAAAGGGTAATTATCCTTTAATGACGCTTTGTTCAAATTTCTAAAGTCCACAAAGTCTGATTTCTCCATTCTTCTTTCTAACAGGAACTAAATTAGCAACCCAATTAGAATATCTAAGAGGGAGGATAATTTGAGCATCTAGCATTTTCTTAATTTCCTTTTCTACAGTTGGCATAAGTGCTGGATTAATCCTCCTAAGTTTTTGTTGACAAGGTTTTGCTTCTGGTTTTAAGGGAATCATACACTGAATTAATGATGTATCATAAGTTTTTAGGTCTGCATAGTTCCATACAAAAACATCTTTGTATTTTTAAAATAACTTAAGATATTGAGCTTTAATTTCAAGATCTAAGGATGCACATATTTTGAGACTCCTAATGTCATCATTTGTTCCAATATTTACATCCTCTATGTCAACCTTTGGAGAAATTGACAGTGGGTTTCTGTGGACATCATTTTGAACAAACAATTTTTCTAAAGGAATGAGTCCTTTGGGAATAAAATTATTAGACAATTGAATGATATCATGATTGGAAATTTTTGAGTCAAAATATGAATTATCATTTTCATTTGAATTCTCAATTGTTTCTGTTGAATTTTCATCAATTTGTAAAACTAAAAATTCATCTATAACTTGTAGAAAAGATTTAAATTGCTTATCATCTTCAAAAATATACCAGTATTTAGGTTATCTGGGATGAATGGCCTGTATTTGACTTGTATTTGATAGAACACATTAGTTTTATAAGGGATTTTAAATGAACTAGCTGAAACAACTAGGGAATTTGCATGAATATTCTGATCCCTTGGGATATAAGTCAAATTAAAAGTATTGAAGAAATTTTCAACTGAATCCCAAACCTCAATTCAATAAGATCTAAGCCTATGATGTTTTGTTTGGCAAAGATTTCTTATTTGTTTAACAATGTTCTCTAAGTCAGTGAAAACACTCAAATTCTGAACCTTTAAGCTCTTGGCTAATTGTAGTCCTAAAAGGAAAGCTTCATATTCAATCATGTTATTTGTAACTTCAAAATCAAGTTTGCATGATTGTGTAATATTTTGTTTTTCCAGTGAGATTAATACTACCCTAGCTCCTACTCCATGTTTTGTACAAGAACCATCAAATAATAGCTTCCAGATATCAGTCTGATTTGGTACAAGTCTTTCAATTACATCTTCAATTTTTTCTTGAGTTTCATGTGTTTGGTTTGAAGAGAGTTAGAAAAAACCAAAATATTTATCATTTTCATATATGGGATGGTTTCTTGGTTGATCTGTTTTGCAAACAGTGTGCAAAAATCTAACCTCTCTATACAGCCTTAGTTGCTCCCCCCCATAAACTGGAATAGTTGCATAAGACATGTCCATCTGAAGAGTTCCCCCTAATTTGGCACAACAAGATCTTGAAAGAAGCATTCCAAATTTGGGGGAGATATCTATGACAACTATATCTAACACTACATTCTTTATTGGTATTTGGGTGAGAGTGACTACTAAATCCTTAATCAATCCTAGACAAGGCACTCTTTTGGAATCAAAGGTGTACAAATCAAAATAGGATCTAGTTATGTCAAGATTTAAATGATCCATGATAGTTTTTGGAATAAGATTATGTGATGCTCTAGAATCAAGCATACAATTGTATAACTTAGAATCATTTGTTTTAAGAGTCACATAGAAAAGGGGTACTATTTCATCCACCATATTTGAGCTAGGACAAAAAATAATTGCTGGTTTTTCATCTTGAAGACTAAAGATATCACTTTTAGCATCAACCGAGGTATTTTGTATCCATTTGGAAACTTTATTTTTATATCCATGGTTTTTTAGAAAGTTCTGAAAGTGGTATAGGGATTTTAACTCTTTCTAACTCCTTTTCAACATTAAATGCAGTTAAAACAATTTTTTAGATTTGAGTAGTATCAGTTGACTAATTTAATGGCCGAATAATAGTTGTTTGAGTTTCAACAGCTTTGGTACGAGGTTCAATTGTTGGAGGTTCCTTAGGGGGTCTTCCAGGATTAGGTCTGGGCCTAAGATCATAGCTTTTGTTTAGTTTTGCAATTAGGAATTCAGAAAAGGCATGGTATTTGGAAGCCTGTGAGGAGTCTTGATCTTGTTGAACCTGCTTTTGTTGTGAGAGAGGAATAATAGCAGTTTGACCCAAAGAGGTATCCATATTATTAATATCTTCAGTTATAGTCATAGTGTTGTCATTAGGCTGTTGATCATCTATCAGTAAAGGAGTTGGAACCTGTTGATCATTACTAGGCCTTTGAAGAATTTGTAATGGTGGATTTCTTTTGTATTGAACTTGATTTTGATTTTGGGGTCTATTGACCATTTTTTGGACTGTTCTAGGTTGAGTCTCAATCTTGGAAATTCTATTGGACATATTTCTAAGAAGTGAATTTATTTGATCTATTTTAGAGTCTTTAGTTTTAGTTTTAGAGGAAGTTGAGGCCTCTTGACTTGATTTAAGTTTTCTTTGGGATTTTTCCTCTTTAGCTTTTAAAATGGCTGAGGCAGACCTATTTGCTTCCACCTCTATAACATTAGTTTGCATGTCTTCAAGAGTCCTTGAAGTCCTTTCTCTTAACATCACAGAAAAATCATCTTCAAAAGCTTTTGAAAACCTAGATTTGGTTGCTGCTATAGGTGGTTTGCAATCAGGGGGCATCTTATGATGAAGTTTGTTGAACCTTTTGATAAAAGATAGGTTCTCCAATGTTTCTCTTAAGTTCTTCAAACTCAGTCAAAAAGTAAAGAGCATATTTTTTCACTTCCCATTGATTTTTGAATATATTTGTTAATTCTTCCCAATTTCTAATGGAATTTTCAAGTATGTGCCTAAACCAAGTTCTCACATTTCCCTCAAGAGACTGAAAAAAAAGCTCATGTAAACATTTTCTTGTTCTATGTTCATGTTATCTGCAAAGTCTAGAAAGGCTTGAAGGTGATCCTTAGCCAAGGGACCTGTTTCTCCATTATATCTAGGAAGGTGCTTTAAATATCCATTAGGGAAAGCATCAAGGACTGGAGGTAAAACTAAAGCTGCATATCTTTCCTGTACAATGGGTTGGAATGCCATAGTAAAGGATGATGAATGAGATGTTTGTGAAGATGATGATAAGGAAGAGGGAGATGGTGAAAGAGGGGGAGAATTAGTATGTGGGGGTGAAGAAGGAGCAACTAAAGAAGGTGGAGATCTCTTGAATGATTTTAAAGGAGTTTTAATCATTAACTTGTGGACCTGAGAATGAATATCCTCTTCAGTTTCAAAGAGTGGATTTGAATATATAGCAAAGGAATCTTCAGGTTGTTTAGAAGTAGAAGATTCTAGTGGTTCAGAAGTGGAATGAAATGAATAAGTGGTGGGGGATATAAAGTCTGTAGGTTTGTATTCATGTAGATGAACACCTAGGTCAAACTCAGATTTAGGTGATCCTGGTGGAAGTGGGGGTTCTGGATGAGATTCAAGTGAATGAATAAGGAAAGTTGATTTGAAATCAACTCCCTTGTCTAGGAGTTCAGTAACCCTAGGCGATAGGTGAGTGTACTCTGGATTGGATGGAATGTTACTATAGGGATCAAATTGTAATATATCTTCAGACTGTAAGGCTGAAGTAGAAGAAGATGGTTTATATCTTCTTCTAGAACTGGCCTTTCTCTCAAGTTTTTCTGGATCCGATAGAGGACTAACTGTTGCACATTCAGAATGGGATCTAGTGTGCTTAGAAGGTGCCAGTTTGATATAATGGAGTCGCCAGGTGAAAGATTTTAACCTATCTAGAATTTTAATCACCTTAAAGAATAGGAATAATATCGTTGAACCATGAAAACTTAATGAAATTCGGTCCCCAACAACGGCTCTAGATTGATGTTGTAACTCTGAGATGATAATGGTCAAGTATCATGCCAGGGCATCTAAGATAATTTTTTTTGGGGGTTTTGTTTTAATTTGGAGGACCAATGTATGAAACAAATTTAAAACAGTGATGTTTAACCTTTTGAATAGTATTAATATTAAAACAGAGGGCCGCTATTAAAATTCACACAGTGATATAGCTTGCATGGTGGTGAGTAGAAATAGAGAGATGGTATGATTATCACAGCCTTCAGCTTGAAAATTAAATAGTCATAAGTAAGAAAACCTTTAAACTATGTTCAGAAGGTTTAACAAAACATGCTTAAGCTTACAACAAATGTTGATGATATTATGATTTAGAGGGAATTGATAAAACAAACAATTTATGTAATTCATTCTCTTTATAAATGATCACTTCAGAAGCTTACAAGAATAATTGAAACACAATTACTCCTACCTGGTTATCTTTGTAAAACATAAGAACATGGAGAAAACACTATGAAATAAAACTGGAAAAACTTACAAAAAAATGAAACTGTATGAATCAGAATTCAAAATCCATTTGCTTTTGTATTAATGATTCAGAAAAGTCAAGTACATTCAATGCTTAGAAATGCTTCTTCAAGGGTGAAACCCTTTAATAACTCGTGAAAGAGAGTTATTTATACAATTTGAGAGCGGAGAAAATATCTTAAACTGTTTTACAAAAATAGATAATTACAAAATCAAGAATATAAACTGATAGCCGATCTGGCACTATTTTGGTGTTGCGCTGTTTGATGATTTTTGCTGAAAAAATTGAAAACTGTTGAACTTGTGATGACTGTTCCCGTAAAGGCTAAATGCTGTTTGATCACCCTCTAGTCTAGTAAATTAGTTAATACTTCTCAACACTTCGGACCCCCCCGACGATAAAGTTCGGATGGAAAATGAGGGCCGAGGAGGGATGAGGGCGATCGGATGTCAGAGGAGCATGCAGGATGAAAGGTAAGGTGTAAGGTTTTAACATGTGAGGCGGAAGTGATGGTGGGGTCATGATTTCAATGGATCTGACAGTTTGGTGTTATGGTATCGTAAAACACATTGGTACTTAGAATCCATAGTTAATTCAAAATGCAACATCGCATGTAAAAATTATCCAATGTTACAACCTAGGATAAAATCCTTGCATGCTCCAATTATTTCTTATATGTCTACCTACCCTTTATACTCCTAATATTTTCATTTATTCATCCGAGTGCATTTAGGCTAGCAACTCAATATTTCCTTTTAATGACTAATCTACCTCTATCCCTTATTTCCTCCATTGGCTCAGATTAAACTCTTGAGCCAATTTTATTTTCTACCTATTTCTACCTAGTGACAAAAATTTAAATAAAATCTAATCATGATTAAACTGTACAATTGGATTAGATGAACTAGGTGTGGCATTTAAACAATATGCACACAACCTTTATTTGCAAAAATAAATTTGACTAAGAGTAGTGGCATTTGGATTTGCAATACTTTTAGAGTTGATTGTTTTTTTGCTTTTCTTTCTAACCTAACATTTTATTTTTGCCTTCATTTTTTAGGGCATCTATTCTAACATTTTATTTGATATGGACTTATTCATAAAATA
Organism: Pinus taeda; assembly: GCA_000404065.3. Taxonomy (NCBI): domain Eukaryota; kingdom Viridiplantae; phylum Streptophyta; class Pinopsida; order Pinales; family Pinaceae; genus Pinus; species Pinus taeda. The sequence goes on along the minus strand of APFE031277126.1, from coordinate 71,286 downwards.
TCCCTAACATTTTTTATTTAATATTCTTTTTGTCCATATCATAATTTAACATTTTTTGAAATATATTTTCATTTTTTGACTAATTGATACTAACTCACCAAAACCAAAAAATGCTACAACATGATGCAAGAGGAGATAGACTAATGAGGCTTCCAAATCTCGATGCACAATATCCACAGGCAATTGCAGAAACAAGCACTTGCAAAGCCTAACCCCTTGAGCTACTCTCCTCAACAAGATTCGAAGCTTTCAAACCCTGGAAGCACCATGATAATAGATACGTTTCCTTCATAAGCATTCATTCTATTTCGAAACTTTCAGCATTGCACATGCGATGGATTGTGAGCACAACAAAGACTCTAGTCTGTCATCATTCACTAGTTTCCCGTGGGAATAACCAAGAGTCTCGTGTGAAATACGTATCAAGGAAAAACACACCCAAATAAACGCAGAGATGAACATCGCCTTATAAATATCATCTACCTACGACCACTAGAAATAACTACCACCACTGCTACTGATAAATAAATAAAAGCAAACCACATGAGTAGCACCTTACAACAACAACAACCAACAAAAAATTTCAGAAGTGCTGATTCCAATTCTACCAACCGCCTCATTCAATAACAACTCCCAAGGCTTGCTTTCTTAATATGCTTTTGCTTGGGAAGGGAATAGACAGTTGTGACCTTCATCACTGATCTGATACCAAAAATGATGTAGCAGCTCTAACCTTGGGTCTTCACAAAATGAGTACAACTAAACTCAAAATCACACCAAATCATGTGCACATAAAACTCAAAAAATGATTCATTAATAAAATAATTATATGAGAAATCATGGCCTATTCATGGCCTCTCACTCACTCACACCCACTCACACACTTCTACATCTTACATGCCTCATAGGCTCACCTCAATTTATACAAATGGATAAGAACCCATGTAGGTTGTAGATCCCTAAACTAACCCCGAAAATATCTCTTTTGATCCCTAAAATCTCTCATCCAATCCTTATCCATACATAAGAGCTAACCAATCCATAATCCTCTCAAACCTTCCACAATACTCTCTAATCTTCTCATATTTACAATAATCTTCATTCTCTCTTAAAACTATTAAAAATATACATTAATTAATTAAATCCTACTTTACAAACTAACTCCTCTAGTAAATGATTGACCCATGTTAGATGCTCCTGCATCACCAAACAATGTAACAAGTATCTTTCTCATCCATATCGCCTCCCATGCTACTTGACTTGCAACCATGTGTTTTGCTTCTACTAAGATGAGTGCCACAAATATTTGATTCATGTTGTACCAAGAAAGCACTGCAGACCCAACACTGAAAATTCCACCTAGTTTACTCTTCTAGTTTGATGGAATCCCCATCCAATCTACATCTATGAAGGCACACAAATTCACTCCCTCTGTCCATCTGTACCAAATTCCAAATTGGGTAATGCCTCTAAGGTACTGTAGAACATGCTTAACTTCCCTCCAAAATATTTTGGTTGGCCTAACCATAACTTGACTCAGTTGGTTGATTGCATAACACATATCTGGTCATGTGTTCACAAGATATATTGTGAGCTCACCAACTATTGATAAATAGTAACATCCACTTCCTCACTTGAAATGGCATCCTCTTTCCTCTAGTTGGTCACTATAGGTGTCTCCATGGGTTTGCAACTATCCATACAGGACTTTTGAAGTATCTCATTGCCATACTTTCCCTGAGAGACAAACAATTCCCCATCACCTTGCCATACTTCTAATATGAGGAACTAGTGCATGAGACCCATGTCCTTCATTTCAAACTCTCTTTCAAGGCCCCCATTACAAGATCTGATCAACTTCTCGTCACTTGTCAAAATCAAGTCATCAACATATAAGACAATAATCAACAATTTACCTTGTACCAAAATATGATAGAGGTTTGCATTCACTTCACTTTTGCTGATTCTAGTGTACCAAGCACGAGGTGCTTGCTTGAGACGATATCATGCTATATTGAGTCTGCACACATGAGAATCCCAATAAAAAGTCTCAAAGCCTTCTAATTGCTCAATATACACCTCTTCCTCAATAAATCCATTGAGGAATGCTGTTCTCACATCCATATGGTGGATCTTCCACCCCATCTGTGTAGCTAGAGCAAGGATTGATTTGATGGATGAGTACCTTTCTATAGGAGCAAAGGTCTCCTCATAGTCAATCCCTTCAACCTGAGAGTACCCCTTGGCCACATATATGGCATTATAATTTTCTATGCTTCTGTTTGCTGCATGATTTACCTTGAAGATCCATATCAAACCCACAACTGATTTCTTTGTTGGTCTTGGGACCACTTCCCAAACACTGTTGTTTAGAATGGATTTGTACTCCTCCATCATTACATCAACCCATATAATTTTCTATACTGCTTCCTTGAAAGAGGATGGTTCAGTCTCTACAAGCCAGTCATTAGAGGCATGTAGCTAGTGTACCAATATGGTGACCTTCTCTGCCTGCACTGATTTGAAGGAGCACCCACATTCTCCCTCACATCCTACACAAGTATCTCAACTTCCCTTGTCCTTTTCCTTCCTTCTTTGGATGGTTCTCCTTGAGTGGTTGTCTTCACTCTTTGTTTCTCAACTTGTGGCTGCTCCACAACTTCTTGAGGTTCCTCCTTTGGAGCTAAAAGCTCCTCTTTTGGTGGGATATGAAGCTCCCTCTCAAGAGATCACTACATGGCTTTGTCTTCATCAAATTTTACATCCCTTTGCATAGCTATCATTCTACGGGATGACAAGTACACATGGTGGTTGTGGGGAGTTTTTGTGTAACCCACGAATGCCCCCAATTTTTTTGTCAACTCTATCTTCTTCCTTGATTGTTTGAGACATGGAAATAAAGAAAGGCTCCAAAAACCCTAAAGTGCAACATGTCTGACTTTCTCCTCGAGAAAGCCTCCTCCGGTGTAATCCTTCCCAAAATTAGATGAGGACTCTGATTCTACAAATAGAATGTTGTGTTGCATGTCTTGGCCCACAAATGTAAAGGTAACCCTTTATCATGCAACATCACCTTTGATGCTCCCACAATGCTACGGTTCTTCCTCTTAGCCACCCCATTCTGCTGTGGGTTGTGGGGTGTTGTCACAACTCTCATCGAATGCCATCTTTTTCATAATTTTTTTAAAATTCATTTGAAACATAATCACCTTCATTATCACTCCTAAGAGCCTTCACCTTCGTGCCTATTTCTTTCTCAACTAGTGCCTTAAACTCTACAAACTTGGAGAATGTCTCATCCTTCTTCCGCATGAAGAAGATCTAGCATTTTCGTCTGAAGTCATGAATAAAAATAACAAAATATTTGTGCCTGGAAGTGAATGCTATTGAGAAAGGTCCACAAACATCAGAGTGGATCCTTTGAAGCACTGCATGTGATTTGTTGTCCCGATCATGGAAAGTGGCTCTTATGTACTTCCCCAAGGTATGCCCTTTACATGTATCATGCGACTCAAGTGCTCCTTTGGGGAGGCCCATGGTTATGTGATGCATGATCTTCAAATCACCATCAATTGGCAAAGTATTCTATACCAAAGTTTATTGACATCATGACTTTCACCTTCTCCAACTTTGTTCTCAATGCAACACAATCCTCCACATCTAGCTTTTACAGTTCTTCAGATGAACCCCGATCTGCTTCACTCATCCCGTGGCTATGTGTCTCAAGAATGCCTTTCCTTTGCTGAAGATCACATCATAACCAAGGTCTTCCAAAACTACAACAAAGACGAGATTTTTCCTTAGGCCCGGAATGAACATGACATCCTTGAGCCTGAGTGGGGGAGCTCGACTCCCTCCAAAAGGTGACTGTACCAATCTTGGTCATGCTATACCTTCCATCGCCCCCCATATCAATGTGCATCTGCAAGTCTTTCTCCTCTAGGTCACTGAAAATTTCACTATTCCCCGTTATATGGAACGAGGCACTTGAGTCCAAGTACCACACACTCCCCATCATTGTGCTGGCCATGTATGCAACGAGGGTAAAGTTAAGCATGAACTGTGAAGCTAAGGATTCACCTGCTGCTCCTCCTAAGGTCTTCTTGCTTTTCTTCTTGTGCAGACACTTCGTGGCATAATGCTCGAATTCATGATAATGAAAGCACTTGATTTTGGACAAGTCTTTCTTCTTGCCCCCTTGACTAGATTTTGGTTTGGATTGGTATTTCTTCACTTTTCCCTTCTTTTCCTTTCCATCTAAGGCACAATTTTCTTCATCCTCTCCCTTGGATGAAGTCCCATCTTTGGTATTCCACCTTAGTTCCTCCTGCACCAAATCAGACCATAAGCACTCCCAAATCGGTAGTTTGTCCCTCCCATTCACCGAATCTTGATAGCTATGCCAGCTCTTGGGAAGGCCCAGAAGGATTAAAGCTACCAAGTCTTCTTCAAGGACATTAACATCGACCCTTCCAAGTTCATCACAACACTATGTAAACTTGCTTAGATGGAATTGTGTGATTCTTCTGCATCTTGATACTTCGAAGTTTATCCTTGAGTGCCAGCTTCCTGTGGTCACTACTATTCTCGAACAACTCTATTAGTGCTTTCCACATCATGAACAAAGTTTATTTTCCATGGATATTCGAGACAATATGATCCTATACTCCCTCCAAGATGATTCTCCTCGCATTGGCTACATATTTATTCCACTGGGCAAGGTTTTGATTATCATATGCTTGGGGATTTTTAACATCTGTCTTGATGTATTTTAGCAGCCCATTGTCATCCAATACTGCCTCCATGCAGTCCTTCCATGTAACAAAATTTGAGGTGCCTTCCAAGGAAAATTCTATCCTTAATCCATTGAAATCCATCTTCTCAGTCCTAAAGAAAACCTACAACAAAGATCTTCAAATTTGAACCTCTAAGACCCAACTTCGAATTTCCTGTTCTTTTGTGAATACAACTCTGATACCATGTAGAAATTATGATGTAGATTTAAAACTGCTCATGAAATTTAACAAATCACAAGATTCGAAGCTACTCTACTGCTTTTCATAAGTTAATTCACAATCTAGAACACAAATCATAGACATGCAAAAGGAAACATCACACATGCACAAAAATTTATCTAGGGGAAAGAAACTGCCCAAAACCCCTTCCTATATGTAATGCATTAATCGAAGAATAGAGATGAATACATATGCTTTCTCAAGCATGAGCACAACCTGCAAGTGTATAATCTATCTCTCTGCCTGACTGATTGATTCTGGCCAACACTTAGCCAATTTTCTTTCCCTCTAAGCCCTTATTTCCTTGTGTTGTTCCTTGAGGAAATTAGCCTCTATTAATTAGGAAATTCCTTCAATTAGATTGTGTAATTCCTCTAGGTTCTTCTTATGATTGTATGCACCACCTGTACACTTCGGAATAGTCTACAAATGATAGTACACTTGGAATATCCATCTCAATTGGGTAACTCAAATTCTCTGCATGCATAAATTATTTTGGGCTGATTGATTAGTTACCTGTTTGATCATTGATAGTGGTTGAAGTTACACTTCCACAACTTAACCTCCATTAGTTCCTCCAATAGTTAGAACTAGTTTAGCTGACCATAACTCAATTTAACTAAAATATATTGCTACAAATTAGCAATCAATCATACTGAACTAAACTCAAGCTTACCTAAATCGAATTAACTGAGTTAACTGAGTGACAAGTGCCATGTCACCTCAGTTAACTACCTCCAAGAGTTCTGTTGAAATGGAAATTAAAATTTTCTCTAGTTTGACCAAGGCAAAGTCAAATTGAGATTTTCATGCTACATTTTCAACAAAGGTTTGTCTCAGTTCATTTGATGCAAAAATCCCACTGTGAAAATTGGCCATGGCTTGCCAGATCTTAACAGTCAAGGTCATGGAGCCATCTAGAAATTGATCATATACTCTGAACTTCGAGGTGAGGTAGATAACAAATACAGGTGAATCCCTATTCAGTAAAATTGATGGAATTGGTTTTCCATGTTGAAATCATACTTTTTGATGTGACATCGATTTCACTGTAAACTCAAGGTGATTTATTTATTTAGATCATGACAACGTGCTACAACTGGTAGCTAGAAGAGAGAGGTTGATAGGTGGTAGAAGTGCTGATGGAATAAGGTTGATAGGTGATATGAACACATGGCAAACTGTGAGTGGGTTTTCACAGACGATGAAAGCCTGAAGGGAACCACACCCTTAAAAAACGTCTTCAGTGCAAAAAACCTATAAAAAATTATTGCTTCTTAGAAAAAAAACTCATGTGAAATATAGAGAGGGTAATCAAGAGAAACAACAAGAAAGTTAGGGCCTCTAATACTAAAGGCAATTATGAAATTTTTTTACCATTTTGAAAATGAACTGTTTAAATAGGGGAAAGATTGAGATGATCAAATCATATGAAATCACATACCTTAAATTTCTCCTCTACATATTTGACTCTAAGCTATGGTAATCCCTTACAAATTTGGCTATTCAAAACAAATCTACCCACTATAAAGTATATGTAGGTTAGTATATCTTACATAAATCTCTTCTCTAATTTTTTGCCTAAAGAATGAAATAAGTATTAGATTTTCATTTATAAACACACACATCTTGAAAAAAAAAATTCTTGCTTACTTTTGGGTTGGTGCATTTTTTTTTAAAGTTACTTTTTCGATGCGCTTTATAGGTTAATGTGCATAAAAGCACTTGTATGTAACAAAAACACAATGATAGAAAATTTAATTGACAAAATAAAATGGTAAACATCTACGATTAAAATTTTGTGGAGATTTTGCTTTGTGAGACAAACAAAATGTCGCTCTTTTGTGCATACCATAATACAACACACCAATGCATTTTTTTATCTAAGGATGCACCAATCAGTAAATCCTTTTTGCTTTCCAAGTCACATGTTATTTTTTGTAACTTACTTTGTTAGTCTGTTATACAATTAAAAGAGCATCAATGTAATTCTACATAGAAAACACACCACTACAGAAATTAATTGAAATTTTACAAATGGAAACCTCCGTGATTAATATTTTGTGGAGGGAAAATGGAGGTCACTTGTCAATCTATATTACAATTTAGAACATTGGTGCTTTTTTATACATAAACAACAAAGTTTCAAATAATAATTAAGATCACCATTGAGTTTTAGAAGCCACTCAGAATTTTATTTGAAATTAGATTGTTATGTGCCTCCAAAACTTTCTATAAAGAATTTAATTGGTGACGATTTTGAATAAAATGTCATAAGAAAAAGATTATAATATCAGATGGCCAATTCTTCAGAGTCTAGCTCATTCCATTTCTTTACAATTCCTTCAAGTTCTCCCTCGCCATTTGCAATAATTATAGATTTATTTGTGATTCATTTATATGATTGAATTTATGTCATTTATGCATGTGCATTTGAATATTTGTTTATTGAATTTTATAGGATCATGATTCAGGATCAGGTTCATATGCACAAGATCTTTTACCAATCCCAAAATTCCACAAGCTTGTATCAAGAGAAAGATACCACATAAAAATGTTTAACAAAAATGAACAACTACTTTAATTGTAACATGCCATCTTCTAGTAATCAATTTGGCTTAATAGTATTACACCATGAATTAGATCTCTTTTATGACACCCTAGTAGTATGTGATTGTTCAAAATGTAAAAGGCTGAAGAAGAACCCTCAATGTGTGACATTGTCCCATTATATTATTGATCAACTACCAAAAGTTGATTGTATGATACCTTCCATTACAGTTAATAATCGAATACATGATATAGAAAAGACATGTCGGAGTAGTTTTATACACTCCTTTTTTGAAAAAATAGAAGCCAAATTAACTAAGTTTGTTTTAAATTGAACAACCTTTCTCCTTTTTTTGAGTCAGTGGAGAGCTTTGGAGAGCCAAATTATGATATCAATATTACCCAAAATATATCTACTAAGAGATACAAAACGTTGTATGAGATGAGAGGAAAAAGATCAAAATACAAACCAAATTTGGTTCAATTCTTGGAAGGTAGCGATAACTTACCTCTTCTTATTCATTTAAAAAGTAAATACCAAACTTGTTACAATGGCACTTTGTATGTTCTTAGGTGTCTTTCATGTTTGTGTCTCTTTTTGTGGTAATGGTTATATGATTTCCAAGTCTAAAATATATGTTACAAATCTTAAGTTGTTTATCCTTTCACATATCCATTCCTGTAAATGAATTAGTAGCACTTATGTTGTTTTGTGGTCCTTTTTCTAGTTGGTATGATTAATTGAATATTGTTAATAGGATTTCCATGTATGATATGTGTATGAATGATTATGCTTTTAAAGAAGAACTAATTATACATCAACAATTGTTCAAAACTCATGGGAACATTTTAGGGTTTATAAATAGCTATAGGTACTCATTGTTTAGTAGAATTTGTTCTTTTTAGGATTTTTCTGGAGATAAAGAGTTCTTTGTGAAAAGGAAGGCAATAAGAGACTTGTTTATATGCATGCAATATGTAGTTTGTCTCCTAATGATGTGTTGTTAATAAAACATTAACTTTTGTAGACCACAAACTACTCATAAAAAATATCTTTCATTGGGTCTACCTTTGGACATCCTCTTGGAGCCTAAGAAAAAGATGGTTGATTAATTATAATTTTAGATTTTCAATGGAACTAATGTAAATGTATTACTTAACTTGACATTTATTTTATAAAGTGGTTGGTTACATGTTTATCATTGGGGAAAATAAATATGTGCTTATACTAAATGTTTGGTATAATGTTTGAACATACTAAATGCATTGTGTTATTAATATTATCAATGTAATGGTCAATATTTTTACATTTAGGATTCTGATGACAAGTGACCTATCTACCATTTACCATTGCACCCAAATACGATGTCAAATCAAGAGATTGTTTCACTATGTCATGAGTCACCAATTTAAAACCTCTACAATAACACTAGTTCTTCACATGTTGGGGGCAAAGGCAGTGATTTATTTATTTTTTCGCAGAAAAAACCGTAACTTTTCATTAATTTATGAAACATTACATGTTGTTGATGCATGATTATGCATTATGTATATCTGTCTGAGAATATAAAAGACTAGAAAATTGTGAAAATCCCTTGATTTATAAAATCTAGCCACGCATAGTGCCCTGGATCTATATATCGGGTAAATACATATCAAAGTATCAAGCTTCTATGAAGATAAAAAAAACATCTGTAAAAAAGTATGTATCAGAGGAAACTTTGTCTGTTTGTTATTGAGGATTGTGGAATCCATCTATAAATGGACGGTGATAGAAATCTTGTGCGTTATCTCCTATCTCTTTGATAATTTTCCAAATGCCATGAGCTTGTTCAATGCCAACTTTAGATAAGGTATCAATAATTGTGTTCAATCCCATGTAAACATGGAAATGAGATATCTAATCAAAATATTGTTTCAATAATAAAATATCCTCAAGAATAGGAAGCAACGTGTAACATCTTTGAGTTTGATTGAACTGGTTGACAACATTCATAGAATTTCAAAAGATTTGAAGAGAATGAACTTCTTTTTCAATGGCGAAACATAGTAACAATTTTAATGATAAAAATTCAACACAATTATTTAAACCAATGCCCAATCCCATCTATAGCTTGAAGGAATGATGCTCCTATAGGTAAAGAACAACCCCTCCCCCACAAACACCATTTTCAGGAGAGGCTCCATCAAAATAAGCCCATGGGTATGAGTAATTGATAACTTCAGTTACTATAATTCACAGAGTATTAATAGAGTCTAAGGAAGGAATGAGGGATTATATTGCAAGAATTTGAGTAGCCACCTTATAAGGGGAGGAGGGTTGATCTTGAAAAATAGCCCTATTCCTAGCGAACCAAACACCCTAATAGATGAGAGGGTGTATGTTCCTAAGTTTCTTAAAATTTGATCAATCCCACCAAGATTTCCAGGCTTTGCTGAAGGATGCCCCATACCAATCCATACTACCATTAAGATTTTTCATGTAAAAAACCCATAAACTCTAAGTAAATAGGCAATTCATGAACATATGATTCATCGATTCTCATCATTTTTGCATAAAACACACCAGTTGGGCCTTTCCTTCCTTTTCTTTTGCAAATTATCCAAGGTAGGAATTTTGTTTTCCAACAAACACCATAGAAAAACATGATCTTTTGCAAGACAATTCAACTTCTAAATCTTCCTCCGCCGCCAGATAGGCTCCTCGGGCGTTTGGTCATTTGTTAGGAATGAATAACTAAATTTAGGAGTGTATTCTCCAAATGGGGAGTGTACCCAGCACAATGAATCATCTTGATCACTAATTTTGACAAGAGACATATTAAAAACCGATGTATATTCTTACCATTAAAGAACATGTAGTTGATGGGCAGCTACCTTTCCTAAACCCAAATGGATGTGCATACATTATCAATGATCTGGTTGAGGGTAAAAAACCCATTCTTATTAAGGAAAGTAACTAGGTCAATAGGTAGACATAAATTTTATAGGGAACCAATCCACATATCAATGCTAGTCTTGAATTTTTCGCCATTTCCAATTTTCCATGCTAGGCCTCTCTCAATCACAAGAAATGAAGAAAGAATGAATTTCCATATAATAAAGACATTTGGTTTCTTCTTCTCCGGAGAATTTATCCATTCATCCATTATGGGTAGGTAAATATATTTCTTGTGAACTACTGAGGTCCAAAGGCTATTTATGGACAACAACCTCCAAGCCACCTTGGCAGCCAATGCTTTTGCAAATAAATGGAGGTTTTTAATGCCCCAACCCTCTCAGGCTTTGGTAACAACTAATTTTTCCCATCACACCCATGGGAGGACATAATCCTCTTTGGTCCCAACCCATAAAAGAGGATAGTAAATTTTGCGAATGAAATTTAATATGACTTTTGGGATCCATGATAAAGATATCCAATAAAATAATATAACTTCTAATGCCGACTTTATTAGAACTAATTTTCCAGCTTTGGATAACCATCTAAAAATACACAGCCTTAATATTTTCTCAATTTTGGGTTGAATCCAAAGTTAGTCAGCTTTCCTATAGTAATTAAGCTTGAGTTGGAAGCCCAAATACTTTCGACCTCCTTCAAAAGCATTAACATTGAAAGGAAAGAGGGCCCGAATACTTCTAACCTCTCCATTGGAGAGGGAAAATTGGGGAAGAGAATATTTAAAGACATTTACTTGCACCCCAATGGATTTCTAAAACAAAGACAACACTTCTTTAATGGAAACAAATTCACTTCTAGAACCATCACTGAACAATAAGATGTCATCAATGAAAAGTAAATGGGTAATATATAGGTCATCAACCACCATCACATGCTTTAGGTCGCTGTTACTTTTAGCTGCAATGAGGAATCTACTGAGGCCTTATGCCACTAGAAGGAAAAGTAAAGGAGATAGGGGGTGACCTTAGTGCAAACCTCATTGTGCATGAAAGAAAGGTGAAGTTGACCTATTAATGAGAACCACGAATGAGATAGAAGTAACAAAAATCATGATCCAATTAATGAAATGGACTTCAAATCCTAGACATGTAAGAATAAAATGAATAAAAATCCAATTGACTCTATCATAAGCTTTAGACAGATCAATTTTGATCACCGATCCTTTCATCTTTCTAGTTTTAAGGCTACACGAACCTTCTTGGGCAACCCCAATAGCTTCATGTTTTTGACGTTGATTGAAGGAAATCATATTGAGGTTGGTATGGATGATTTCTTATAGGATACCCATGCCAAGGATGGATTTTTTTTACATGCATTCCAACAAAATGAACTAACAGATAACACTTATATCACTGGTACCTTCTTCAAAAGTCTGAAATTTTCTTCCACCACCCCTCTCTTTGGATAAGGGTCAAGATATACCCAATCGAGGACAACAATTATTACACAACTTCAAAGTAGTGTATTGTATGTCATACCTCTGTTTCTTGGCACTTTTGAGGTAACTAAGCATCAAGTGTCCTAATTTTTTAAGGAATCTTACACATAATGAACATTGAAAATGATTGATTTTATGTATCCTTGCCGACAATGTACATCTTTAGTTCCCACTAACTGCAAGTTACTCAAAGATAAGGTGCTTTCAAGTGATAATGTCTTTCTCAACAATTGCAAAAAGACAAAGAAATTGTTGCAGAGGTTTGGTGTTATGATGTATGTGCAAATGATTGTATTCTATATAGAGACAAATATACAAACAAAGAGACATGTCTAGAATGTAGTCAAGGCAGGTTCCAAAAATTACAAAACAAAAGTAAGGCACATAATTCCATAATATATCGAGGCACATGCTTATAACTCTAAGGATTCAAAGGCTCTTTTGTTGCAAATAATTAGTCACGTATTGCAAGGGTGGCATGCCTTAAGTGGAAGCGAGATAGGAGTTATATGATCCCCCATAGTCAATAGCCATGAAGCACATTGAGGATACATTGCTTGATAAATTCAAGGATGAAGTATGGATCCTACAATGGTGCATAAAAATGGATGTAGTTAACCCATATTCCCTCCAAACCACTAGTTATTCTGTTTTTGGCCAGTGGTAGTGATCAATAACAACATCCCCCCATGGTTGTCTATTAAGAATGAACATCTTATGTTGGCTTTTATAATCCCAAGTAGAAGATAAATGAAGAGAATATATGTTTAGCTCCAACCATTGATCAATGGATTTAAGCAATTATGGGAAGGGATACATGCATATGATGTATCGAGACCCATCCCAATGGACAAGTCTTTTACATTGTATTGCATATGTGTGTACATTGTGTGTGAGTATCTTGAGTATCCAGGACTAGGAGTTTACTTTGGTAAGCATGTTGATTGATTTGTTTATATCTGTAATGTTATTTGGCATACTTAATTTGGTGCAACTATATTTTTTTATGCCGATGTGCTTTATATACAATAACATCATAGGTCTTGTAACAAAAGGATATTATGGATGTAAACATTGTATATCTTCTATAAAGGCTAGGTGGTTGATACAAGGGTTAATTTTCGTGCTTTTCTCTATCAAATGAGAATTTTGAATAAAAAAAGTTTTATTTATTTATTA
>APFE031277126.1:3007-45037 GCA_000404065.3 Pinus taeda | reverse complement strand
CTTCTATATTATGCCTTCTCTTTCTCATTTTCATGGTTGGACTCTAGAGGGAGAAGCTCTATTGTATTTTTGACTTGTATTTCTACAATTTGAGGAAAAGGAAGGCCAGGGTTTTGCAGAATTCATTGTGGATTCTTGTGGATTATTATGTTGATGGTGTGTTTCCTACTTGTCATTGTAAGTGTGTTTATGTGTTCCATTTCTTAATCTCTTGCTGCTATTTAAACAAAAGAAGTGATAAAGTTTGAATTCATGCATTCCATGCTCAGCTTTCAATTTTGTTTAAATTTTATGTTTTCCACCTGTCTAGAGAGGATTCAAATTCATTGTTTGCCCTCTTTAGCTTCTCTTATTTCCTCCTTGATCATCCATCTCAGCTAAAGACATCAGCACAAACTCCTACCTTGCCCCAAAGACCCACCTGCAAAAACTGAGCTCAATCCCCGCACCCTTAATTGCACTCCCTCCAATTGCCACCAAAAACCCCAAAAATTTTAAATCAACCCTCCTTATCAGTTTACTAGCCTAAAATCAGTGTTTCTAATTTGTCAACTCATCCTATTGAAAAATCCACCGAGTTTGACCCGAGAGAGCCTTCTCATACCTCGTAGGGCTAGCTACGAGGTGAAATGGTTTGATGTAGCTTTGAGGTTTGTCTATCTCAGCCTAGGTGAAACCTCAAGCGCTAACACCTACAAAAGCTCATCTTAATTAATTTTTGTTGGGTGCATACAATATATTATTGGGTATGGATTGGTTGTACTCGCATAGAACTAAAGTGGACTACTTTGAAAAGGAAATTGAATGCTTGGATAAGCAAAGAGAAATCCAAGTTTGGTAGGGTAGGAAAAATCCTAATTCAGTGAGGTTGATCATGGAAATGCAAGCAAAGTGTAGTGGCAGAAAAGGATGCATGTTGTTTGCCATGAAAAATATCAAGTGATGAGAAGGCTAGCAATGATGTTGATAATGAGGAAAATGAACTAATGAAAAGGTACCTAGTTCTACGTAGTATGCAAATGTGTTTCCACTAGAAGTTATGGGATTACCTCCCCACTGAGAGGTGGATTTTTCTATTGAGTTGGTACCTAGAGTGACACGAGAATCCAACGCACCATATAAGATTAGTACCCCTAAGTTGGTGGAGCTAAAATTGTAACTAAAGGATATGTTGGACAAGGGCTAGATAAGGATGAGTGTGTCTCCATGGGGAGACCATGTATTTTTGGTAAAGAAGAAGGATATAACCCTTAAATTATGCATTGACTACAAGCAATTAAACAAGGTGACCATAAAGAATAGGTACCTATTGCCAAGGATTGATGATCTCTTTGATAAACTGAGGGAAGCAGAAGTGTTCTTCAAGATTGACTTGAGGTCAGGATATCAATAATCAAGGATCAAGGAGGGGGACATTCAAAACATTTCTTTCAAGAAAAGATATGGGTACTATGAGTTTGTAGTGCTACCCTTTGGGCTTACTAATGCCGCTGCCACATTTGTGGGCTTAATGAATAAAGTTTTGTGTCCTTATTTGGACAAGTTTTTCATTGTGTTTGTTGATGACACATTCGTGTACTAAAAGACAAAGGAAGAGCATGAAAATCATCTAATTGCACTATTATAGTTGATGAGGGGGCAAAATATCTATGCAAATCTCAAGAAACATGACTTTTTCTAGTCACAAATTATTTGTGGCATATTATTTCCAAATAAGGGATATTTGTCAATCTTAAAAATATCAAATCCATAATGGAGTGGCCAACACCAAAGAATGTGAATGAGGTTAGATTATTCATGGGATTGGTAGGTTATCATAGGAGATGTATCAAAAATTTCTCCAAGATAGGCCATCCTATCACTTCCTTGCAAAGAAAAGGAAATAAATTTGAATGGGAAGCTCCGTGTGTAGCTAGTTTTGAGTAGCTAAATAAATTGATCATAAATTCACTAGTATTGAGGATTGTAGATCTTGACGAGAATTTTGTGGTGTGCATAGATGCCTACAAGGAATGGCTTAGTGGAGTCTTGATGTAGGAAGGATGAGTAGTATGTTATGAGTCAAGAAAGTTAAATGAACATGAGGTGAATTATGTGACCCGTGATATAGAGTTAGTTGTCATTTATCATGCATTCAATATGTGGAGGCATTACCTCCTTGGCAAAAATTTTACACTTATGACAGACCATAGTGGGCTCAAGTATTTGTTTGAGCAACCTAAGTTGAATGTAAGATAGACTAGATGGTTGGCCATACTTAATAAGTTTGAATTTGAGATTAACTACATCAAGGGCAAAGAAAATAGGGTCATTAATTCACTTAGTAGGAGGATTCAAATGAATCATTTGGCAGTTGTAAGCTCTTACAAAATAGACCTGGTAGAAATGGTCAAGAATGCAGGAACGTAAGATGAAAAATATCAGAAAATTAAAGAAAGGTTGTTACAAGGTGGTAAGGATGAGGAATATCACCTCACTAATGAGAACCTAATTAGGTTCAAATACAGAATTAATGTGCCAAGTAGATTTATTTAAAGATTGGGTCATGTGCCAAGTTGGTACCACAATATTGTAGGCATTTTGAGATCCTTCAAAGGATTGGACCAATGGCCTATAAGTTGGCCTTACCTCCATCAGTTAAAGTTCATGATGTTTTCCATGTTTATTTTTATATGTGCAGGATTCTAATCATGTGATTGATTGGTCTTTGTTATATGTGGAACCAGAGGGAGAGTTCTAGCCAAATCCATTGTGTATCCTAAACTAGAGGAGTCGTATGCTCTGGAATCAATCCATAGAGAAAGTCAAAGTGCAGCGGAGGCACTTTGGGCTAGAGGAAACCACCTCAAAAATGGTTGACTCCATGGGGGTGACATATCATTTTTTGGTTGAAGAAGATGTATGTATGGTTGTAAATATTGTATAGATTTATCTGTATAAAGATCCATAAAACAGTATGTGTATATATTTTGTTTCTTGTGTTGCATATGAGAAGAAGAACACTGAGGGTGGTGTTACCTCAATGGGGAGGGGTTTGCGATAGCCCTAACCCAGGTTTCCTCATGAAAATGAAATGTAATTTTTTTGTAAAATATATTAAAAGGGTTGATTCAAAAGGGACATGGATTCCATAGCTGAGGAAGTGACTTTCTTGGAATATGTAAGGTTTCTTTGTGTAGGAAATCTGAATTGTTTTCAACAGCTACTAAAGGTTGGTTGGTATATGTTTTAATGGATTGAATGTGAATTTAATGGGGCTGAATTTGAAGCATGCATCTCGTGTTGTCTTGGAAGATATTGCAATACATAAAGGATAGGGAAGTCAATCCCTGTGTAGAAAAGTAAACAACAGAGGAAAAAGAGGGGGATTGACCTCGAGGAGAGAATTATTCATTCATTCATTCAGCTAGGCAAATTCATCCATTGGAGCATCAACCAATAGAGAAAAAATTTGAAGAGAAGATAAGAGCAAGGATTTGTTGAATAAAATAGAAGGTAGTGACAACAGATTAGTTGTCATGACTGGGATGAAGATAGTCTCTCCTTGGTGAGGAACACTGCCTTTCGAGTCCCTATAAATTTAGAGGGCATATATTTTCTTTCTCTAGATTCCCTTGATGGTGTGCATAGATGATTGTGACCTTGGATTCCTGAAGGGAGGATATTTGAAGTCTTTCTTGCTATGATTTTACAGTGGACTCCGTTAGCACCTAAATATGCCTTAGGCTGAAGGAAGGCAAAAGTCAGAGTAACCACAAACCATGCTCAGTCTGGTAGCTAGCCCTACTAGAATAGGATAGGGCTCTCTCCGTGTCACGCTCAGTGAATAAATAAACGAAATGGTCTGAGATGACTTACAGTGAAAATTGATTTTAGGCTAGGTAAATAAATATGGAAACAAGAAGAAAATTTGTATAAATGACTGAGTTTCTGGGATATATGGGACCAACCAACAATATGAGCAGATAATTTAACACAAAGGCACAAATTACTTCGTGAGGCAAGACAGGCGGAAATTCTACCAATTAAATTTGAAATAATTTGGAATGGAAAGATTCTGGATTTTAGACTTCTGTGGCTCATTTTTTCTAACTTAGTTACCGGAGAATCCACAGTATGAATCATTCTTTGTCAACGTTTCGAATCTCAACCGAGATCCATCATCAAGACGAATTGAATGCTTGAATCATTTTCATCAGAAGAAGAACACAAAATGTGAAACTTTCCCACAGGCAGAGCATTAAACATGAATTCTACCTTATCTTACTTAGAAAATTTCATTAGAAATGAATATGAATGAACTATGAAACATAATGAATTACATATGAAACATAAAGAGAACACGTTTGCTACACTCACACCACATGAATATCATGAACCAGAGCCTTTTCCTTTCATTAATTCTCTGTCAAAATATACAATGAAGAACTGAGTTTCTCTCCCACAGTCTCCCAGAAATTACAATCAACCAACCCTTTGCAAATGGTTTGCATACAATAAATAGACTATGCCATGAGGAAATAGAATGACCAAGAGCTGGGAAGTTTTTTGAATCATTACAAAGTGGAAGTGGAAAGCCAACCATTAGTTACAGGTGCAGCGTTACAAAAATGACAAATGGCTTGGGTGACTGTTAACCCTTCCTTTGCCACTTGGATAGAAGCCAACCTTTAGTGGAAATACTTTAAATTTTGCCTTACATGTTGAAACAAGTGTAGTGTAAATGAGCAGGCCCACTTGGAGAAAGTCACGAATTGAAATGTTGCGAAGCGGAAGTGATTTTGGCCTTTTTCTCTACATGCGTCACGCCCAATTCTATATGTGCCACACCATTTTTGAGGCAAATTTGAGGTACCTTATAGAGTCCAAATTGTGCCCAAGTATGCTTGTTGGAAAGCCCTACCTATCTACTTTCCAACCCAAGTGGAATTTCTGAATTTGGTGCTCATTTGCCCCTCCAAATCTTCATTCTCACAAGACTGCTTCGTGTGTGTCCAAATAGGGGCAGAGAGGTCATGTTTTGAGTGTTTATGACCTCCCGAGGACTCAAAACATGCCCAAACTTCTTGTCCATGCACCAACAGTCACGATTTTTAATGCTAAATCCAAAAATACAAACCATTTGTGATTTGGAGCTCCCAATCCTAAGCGTCGCGCCAGTGGCGTGGCGCACAGGGAGAAAAACCTTGTTTTGTGCCCAAAAATTTGTCAAGTGACCAAAATTTCCCCAAATTTTTTGAAATTTGGGCTGGATATCCCCTATGAAGTTCTATACTGGGCCACAAAGGCTTCAGTTAAGATTTGGAGCTGATCTTGTTCTTTTTGCCTCTTTTGTCTCTTTGTCGCTCTCCCCAATTTCGCCTTCAAACTACTTATCCGAGCCTTTGAACTCATGTTCTGTGCCCTGTAGTGATAAACCATCCACCTCAATATGGTTTTGTCCTTTTCAACCTTCTCTAACAGTCTCTCAAGGTGGATGTTGATACGCTCGAGCCAAGACTCTCGGTCATTGTTAATCTCTTGCTCTAATGGAGTGAGCTCAATCCTCCTATGTTGGCAGCTTGGTGATCCTCACGGATGTTTTACAACTCCATGATCTCATGTTGGTACTCTAGCTGTTTTTTCCTCTACTCCAAATACCTGATAATTGACTTAGCCCTCTCCAAATTGAGTGACAAGTCTTGGATCTCCGTTTGCTACTCCTGGATGGTCCTCCTAAGTTTGGCACTCTCCACATATGTATCATCATCATGAATGAGGATGAAGTCGGCCTCTCGTTCACCTGATGGCCCGTCGTCGTGCATGGGCCTCTTGCCCCTGTCCTGTACCTGTGTCGCCAATGTCGAAAGTGAGGCCCCTTCCACCCCGAGAGGAGATAACACTCGCTTTGTTGCTGCAAACAAATGTCTACTACCTCTCTGATATGTGATGAATACCAGCATAGTAGCAGTCTGACTGATGTTTGAAACATGCTACTGCAAGAGGACAAGCCAATAGCTCTGTGAGTGTAGTGGGATCCTCTCAGATGTGTTTTCATCCCTTATGTGGTCTTCTCAGTACATGAATTTCTTGGGAGGAATCGCTCACTGTTTCCTCATCCCTTTCATAAGCTAAATCAGTTTCCATATTTGCCACTGTTTGATGTTCAATGATGAGTATGAATAGATTTTATATCAAGAATAGGTGTTTACTATTTGACAAATGGAATTGATGAGTGGGACTATAAATGAGGGATTTTTTGTTGACTATAGGGTTATAAGGGAGTGATATGGTTTGGGGAATGAGGATTAGGGTTTAGGGTAATAATGGGAATTTGTTGTTAGGGTTTAGGATTTTGGGGATAGGGGGGTAGGATGAATGTGAATGAGAGAGGGGTAAGGGATATGAAATGAGGGGAGTGTATTGGAGGAATGTGAAAATTATTGTAGGGAGAAAAAATCAACAATGACAACTTTTGAAAACCATAGATAGTTTTTCAGTACATTGTGCAACAAACTAGGGTTTGTCTTTTCACCTATTTACACACCATCAAGGAGGATGAAAACTCTTGCAATGGCACTTAAGGATGATTTAATTACTTGGAAGAATGAAGTATTTTCAATTTGGAGGAATATCTCAATGAAATTCAGGTCTTTTAGCCCTGTGTGCCACGCCTCCCATGTGCGTCGCGCCAGTGTAAATTTACACTGGAAAATTTCTCCCAGTGCGTTGCGCTACCTCTGTGTGCCATGCATTTTTGCAGGATCCTTTTGGAGGCCTTCCTGGTGTCCAAAGTGGGTACAGGATAGCTCGTTGGAAAGGGCTTTGAGTCTACTTTCCAACCCAACTGGAATGTTTTAATTTGAGGTTTATTTTCCCTATAAAAAATCAAATCTCCCAAGACTAGTCAAAATGTGCCAAATGAGGCTGCCTCAAGGCAGAGTGCTGTTGAAGTCAACTTTGGAAGGTGTTCCTCAACTCCAAATTGAGCTCATGATATCTCATTGGAAAGATATTCATGTCTAATTATCATTTTACTCATCATGCAAGTCATTTGGCTAACGGAGCTAGGATAAAACTTGATTTTCCCGAGGTCACTTTAGAGGTGCATCAATTATCCTGAGGAAATTGTATTTTTGACATTTCTCTAAAACCATGACACCTGTGTAAAAAGTGAAGGAGGTGTTTCTTCCTTGGAATATTGTGGACAAAAACCTCTCTCAGTTTTCCCAAATTAATCTTTTCTTTCTCAGAAACGTCATTTGAGTCAATTATTGAACCTTCCTCTAGCCTGCAAGTATTATTGAAGCACTTCGAGAACAACAATTTGCAAACCCTAGACCTAATGACTGAAATGAGTATTGTCCATTAAAAAATCAAACATTGATTGTCATGCATTTTAATAACTATGATGAAAAGACCTAAGCCAACAGGTACAAGACATGAGGGGAATGAACTGACGAGACCCTTCCGTCAGATTATGGCATGCCTCTAGCGGAATGCAGCTGAGTGGATGGAACGAGACACCTAAAAATGAAATGCATAAAGAGTTTTTATATCTGATGGAGGACTGCCAAGACTGACTCTAACATTGGCTCCAATGGGGGATGGTAGCTCCTTGGAGGTGCCAAGAACTACAGATCTTTGGGAGAGCAGACAGTGCCTTCATCCATTGGGTTATGGAGTCCATTATTTTGACAAACCACACAAGACTCTGACTCATTTATTGACCGAAGCCTAACTCAGACCGACTTAATTATGGAACCAACATGACTAAAAACACTAGCTCAATCCAAAAGGAAATGACTCATGACTAACTTAACTAAAATAAGAACTGACAAAACTTATTCAATGGCAGCAGTCCATCAAGATTCGAGGGTTTCAAATTATGATGATAGCCACCTGCCTATTAATGCAATATGTACAATCATGTGTAATGTGTCTTCCAATATAACCAATCAAGCATATGCCTTCTTGATTGATTCTCCTGATCAGATCTCCTGGTCAACAATAGATACTGGTAACTGGGCATCCAAAAACACAATTGACCATGATCTCCTTCATCGTTGAATACTACAATAATGACCTTCACTGTTGTCTATAACAAATATGCCATTGGATCATGAAGAACATAAGGTCTTTCCTCTTGATGAATAAACAAGGTGTTGTTTTCTTGTGATGCTGATCTCTTTTCCTAAATAAGAGTAGGTTCCTGGTCTTCAAACAATTTTGAACAAGTAGATGAGCAGATTTCCTCTTCAAAGAACATTTCAGAACATGAAACATAGGAAGAAGAATCTGAAATGGAATCCTGAATGGTCTATTCTGCTGAAGTCTAAATACATTGTAGATCATATTTATATGATATGACAGGAAGATAGTTTTTATATCCATCAATCATGACAAAACAAACTTCAAATGATTCTTGAAACCCAACACAATCATTTATATCATCTACCATAAATTCACCTGGATATTTTTCACTTACTTGAACAAAATTCTCATCTTGATGTTCATGAGCTAATTGGACTACCTCTTTATGAAGGCTTTATTCTAATGACATGAGAACATTTGGATTCAAAACTCTGTTTTCTTCATTCCAGGTGATTTTAACAGTAGAATTCTCTTTCATGGGACTTAGTACAAGGTTTTCTTAGTCACCATAATCCGAATCTAGATCTGAAAGGGTTGACTTAACGTTATCACATTCTGAAAGTAGAACTGGACTTCCCTACATGTTGTCTTCTGCTATGGACAGATCCAAAATGACACTTTTTCTTTCATCACTTTCAGCCATATGGAATTCTTCAACCTACTGATCTATAAAGTTGTTCACTGGACTGTCAGCCATTTCAAAAGAGGAAGAAGTTTCGCCAACACTTTCTTGACCATGTGTGCGTTGCAAATCCACTTTAGCTTGAGCTGGAACATAACCGTGCAAGAGTTGATGTATCTCGTCTTCAGACAAAGGAGATAAGATCTTTTGTTTCCTTTTGCTCAAACAGTGATTGCCTTCATTAACTTCAAGTGAAGGTGGATATAAATATTCCTCATATAGCTGATCCATTTCATGTAATTCTTGTTGACTGTCAAGATGAAAAATTATTTCATCTTCCACCATACTACAATCTTGATCATGCTGCAAATTTTCATGATCGTCTTTACGCGATTGAAAGGGATTTTCATACAGGGCTTCCATGATCTCATCATCCATAAAATTATCATCCTCATAGTATTTTTCAAGGCTTTCAATAAAAGTAGAAGCATGTTTGCAACAATCATGAACTAGATTCAATGATGCATAAGACTCTTTATATCTTTCAATGAACAGGGCATGAAAATCGTTTAAACAGTAAATAAAAGAAGCAGGAAAATTTTCATACCAAGATTGGGCTTCACCTTCCAGAGTGGCCAGGAATATTTTCATCAGTCGATCTTCGGGAAAATCAACTTTCAACTTGCGAATATGCATGTGAAATCTAACTAGATGTAAAGCAACGTCCTTCTTACCATCATCTTTAAACGTAGGCAAATTCCTTGACCAATCTACCTTCGGAATTTTATTTAGAAAGCCTGGAATGTGATCTCGGCTCATGGGAGCGTATCTTCTTGCAATCCGCTCCATTTTAAAAAATCTCAAAGCTATTGATCCCTCTGTAGTGGAGTCACCATGAAGCACTGGTTACTAGATTCTTCAGTGAAAGGAGCCGCCAGGTGAATGATTTCAGCCGTCTTCTTATGTTTGATCGTTGTTCACCATCAACCATCAGATCTGAGCTTGATAGATGTACTGGGGCAAAAAAATCTTCAAGCAAACCATTTTGTCCCCAGTGGAGTCACCACTATGTTAACACCTAAATCTGCCTTAGGCTGAAGGAAGGCAAAATTCAGGGTAACCACAAACCACACTCAATCTGTTAGCTAGCCCTACCAGAACAGGAGAGGGCTCTCTCCGTGTCACGCTTAGTGAATAAATAAACGAAATGGTTTGAGATGACTTACAGTGAAAATTGATTTTAGGCTAGGTAAATAAATATGGAAACAAGAAGCAAATTTGTATAAATGACTGGGTTTCTGGGATATATGGGACCAACGAATAGTATGAGAAGATAATTTAACACAAAGGCACAGATTACTTCGTGAGGCAAGACAGGTGGAAAGTCTAGCAATTAAATTTGAAATAATGCGGAATGGAAAGGTTGTTTAGGAGGGTGAAAAGGGCATAAACACATGAATCCTTTTCAACAGAAGAAGAACATAGAACGTGAAACTTTCCCACAGGCAGAGCTTTAAACATGAATTCTACCTTATCTTACTTAGAAAATTTCACTGGAAATGAATATGAATGAACTATGAAACATAACGAATTACATATGAAAAATAAAGAGAACACATTTGCTACACTCACACCACATGAATCTCATGAACCAGAGCCACTGCCTTTCATTAATTCTCTGTCAAAATATACAATGAAGAACTGAGTTTCTCTCCCACAGTCTCCCAGAAATTACAACCAACCAACTCTTTGCAAATGGTTTGCATACAATAAGTAGACTGTGCCATGAGGAAATAGAACGACCAAGAGTTGGGGAGTTTTTTGAATCATTACAAAGTGGAGGTGGAAAGCCAACCATTAGTTACAGGTGCAGCATTACAAAAATGATAAATGGCTTGGGTGACTGCTCGCCTTCCTTTGCCACTTGGATAGAAGCCAACCTTTAGTGGAAATACTTTAAATTTTGCCTTAGGTGCCAAAAAAAGTGTAGTGTAAATGAGTGAGCCTACTTGGAGAAAGTCGCGAATTGAAATGTCACGAAGCAGAAATGATTTTGGCCTTTTTCTTTATATGCACCGCACCCAAATCTATATGTGCCGCGCCACTTTGGAGACAAATTTGAGGTACCTTCTGGAGTCCAAATTGTGCCTACATGTGCTTGTTGGAAATCCCTTCTTGTCTACTTTCCAACCCAAGTGGAATTTCTGAATTTGGTGCTCATTGGCCCCTCCAAAACTTCATTCTCCCAAGACTGCTTCCTGTGTGTCCAAATAGGGGTAGAGAGGTCATTGTTTGAGTGTTTTTGACCTCCTGAGGACTCAAAACATGCCCAAACTTCTTGTCCATGCACCAGCAGTCATGATGTTTCATGCTGAATCCAAAAATGCAAACCATTTGTGATCTCGAGCTCCCAATCCTAAGCGTCGCGCCAGTCCTGCGACGCACAGGGAGAAAAACCCTGTTTTGTGCCGAAAAATTTGTCAAGTGACCAAACTTTCCCCAATTTTTTTGAAATTTGGGCTGGATATCCCCTATGAAGTGCTATACTGGGCCGTAGAGGCTTCATCCAAGATTCAAAGCCGATCTTGTTCTTTTTGCCTCTTTTGTCTCTTTGTCGCTCTCCCCAATTTCGCCTTCAAACTCCTTATTCGAGCCTTTGAACTCATGTTTCGTGCCCTGTAGTGATAAACCATCCACCTCAATATGTTTTTGTCCTTGTCAGCCTTCTATGATAGTCTCTCAAGGTGGATGTTGATACGCTCGAGCCAAGACTCTCGGTCATTGTTAATCTCTTGCTCTAATGGAATGAGCTCAATCCTCCTATGTTGAGCAGCTTGGCGATTCTCACGGATGCTTTGCAGTTCCATGATCTCATGCTAGTCCTCGAGCTATTTGTTCCTCTGCTCCAAATACCTATTAATCCACTTAGCCCTCTCCAAATTGAGTGACAAGTCTTGGATCTCCGTTTGCTGCTCCTAGATGGTCCTCCTAAGTTTGGCACTCTCCACATCTATATCATCATCATGAATGAGGATGAAGTCAGCCTCTCATTCACCTGATGGCCCCTCATCATGCATGGGCCTCTTGCCCCTGTCCTATACCTTTGTTGTTGATGTCAGAAGTGAGGCCCCTTCCACCCCAGGTGGAGATAACACTCGCTTTGCTGCTGCAAACAAATGTCTATTGCCTCTCTGATATGTGATTAATACCGGCATAGTAGCGGTTTGACTAATGTTTGAAACATGCTACTCCAAGAGGAAAAGCCAATAGCTCTGTGAGTGTAGTGGGCTCCTCTCAGATGTGTTTTCCTCCCTTATGTGGTCTTCTCGGTGCATGAATTTCTTGGGAGGAATCACTCACTGTTTCCTCATCCCTTTCATAAGCTAAATCGATTTCCATATTTTCCACTGTTTGATGTTCAATGATGAGTATGAATAGATTTTATATCAAGAATAGGTGTTTTCTATTCGATGAATGGAATTGATGAGTGGGACTATGAATGATGGATTTTGTGCTAACTATAGGGTTATAAGGGAGTGATATGGTTTCGGGAATGAGGATTAGGGTTTAGGGTAATAATGTGAACTTGTTGTTAGGGTTTAGGATTTTGGGGATAGGGGGCAGGATGAATGTGAATGAGAGAGGGGTAAGGGATATGAAATCAGGGGAGTGTAGTGGAGGAATGTGAAAATTATTGCAGGGATCAAACAGCAACAATGACAACTTTTGAAAACCCTAGATAGTTTTTTAGTACACTGTGCACCAAACTAGGGTTTGTCTTTTCACCTATTTACACACCATCAAGGAGGATGAAAACTCTTGCAATGGCACTTAGGTATGATTTACTTACTTGGAAGAATGAATTATTTTCAATTTAGAGGAAGATTTAAATGAAATTCAGGCCTTTTAGCCCTGTGCACCATGCCTCCCATGTGCGTCGTGCTAGTGTAAATTTACACTGGAAAATTTCTCCCAATGCGTCGCACTCCCTCTGTGCACTGCGCCTTTTTTCAGGAGCCTTTTGAAGGCCTTCCTGGTGTCCAAATTGGGTGCAAGATAGTGCATTGGAAATGTATTTGAGTCTACTTTCCAACCCAATAAGAATTTTTCAATTTGGAGTTAATTTTCCCTGTAAAAAATCAAATCACCCAAGACTGGTCAAAATGTGCCAAATGAGGCTACCTCAAGGAAGAGTGTTGTTGCAGTCAACTTTTGAAGGTGTTCCTCAACTCCCAATTGAGTTCATGATAGCTCATTGGAAATCTCTTCATGTCTAATTATCATTTTACTCATCATGCAAGTCATTTGGCTAACCGAGCTAGGAGAAAACTTGATTTTCCCAAGGTCACTTTAGAGGTGCATCAATCATCTCGAGGCAATTGTATTTTTGACATTTCTCTAAAATAATGACACCTGTGTAAAACGTGAAGGAGGGTTTTCTTCCTTGGCCTATTTTGGACAAAAATATCTCTTAGTTTTCCAAAATGCATCTTTTCTTGCTCAAAAATGTCATTTGAGTGAATTATTGAACCTTCCTCTGGCCTGCAAGTATTATTGAAGCACTTTGAGAACAACAACTTGCAAACCCTAGACCTAATGATTGAAATGAGTATTTTCCATTAAAAAATCAAACATTGACTGTCATGGATTTTAATAACTATGATGAAAATACCTAAGCCAACAGGTACAATACATGAGGGGAATGAACTGACAAGACCCTTCCGTCAGATTATGGCATGCCTCTAGCAAAATGCAGCTAAGTGGATGGAGCGAGACACCTAAAAATGAAATGCAGAATGAGTTTTTATATCTAATGAAGGACTACCAAGACTGACTCTAACAGACTCTAGATTTGCAAGAGTGGGTGGAACCATTATGTTTAGGGTGGATAATTTCTTCCCTGGACTCCCTTAACATTCTAGGGTGGAGGCAGTTGGCCTGTAGATTCCCTGCGTGTGGCTGGGTGGAGAAGAAGCCTTTGGATTCCCTATGTGTTTTTTATTGGATGCCATTGGGTAGTTGAAGGGTGGATACTTGCTTATTTAGATTCTCTTGACATTCTTCATTGGAGGAAATTGGCCTCTAGATTCCCTATTTTTTATTGTGTGGAGAAGAAGTATTTGGATTCCCTGTGATTTGATTGGATGAAATTGGGTGGTTGGATGTTGGTAGTAGATAACCTATGGCTTCCCTATATATTATGAAAATGCCGAGTGGTTGGTGAGTGGAGGTGGAGGTCGTTTGGAGTCCCTATTTCAATTGGCAATTGGTGTTCCACTCCTTTGAGAAAGCCCCTCAGTATCTGGAATCTGGCTCGAGGGTGACAGATGCAAGTGAGCTTGGCTAAAGATGTCTATGCTTGGGTGGAGATTCCTTGTCCCGGACTTATTTTCCCAAAATATTCCAAGACAAGTGTTCTTATGCATTTGCAATGTTGACGACTATGTGTTTATATTTATGGATTGAAATGGTACTTATCAATGTGATGAACATGTGTTTTCATTTCTCGATTGAAATGTTGTGTTGTGTGAAATGCTTGACTGTGTCATTAATAGCACATAATAAATAACATATTGTTTAAGGTGTAAAATTATTGAAAATATCCATGAGGATTTAACTAAAACATGGCAACACTTGACACTGAGAACTCCTTTATTAATGTTGAATGATAACATTGGAGACTACTGTTAGGAAATTATATATTATAGAGAAATGGCACACATAAAATATTGTAGAAATATAAACACAAAAAATGAATATAACAAGAGAGACACAGATATGCGTGGTTCACCCAGTTTGTGTGTGTGTGTGTATTGGTTACAAGCTTGTGAATGATTTTATGTGATTTTGTGTTAACGCTAATGAATCACTTCCTCTTTTAAATATAATAACTTATGAATCTACCATAGAGTCTTCTTAGCCTTTCATTTTCACTAGTCCTAGAGGTCTTCAACAAAAACCTCAGTGTTGTTGGCTAGGTCACTTCAAGTTTGAGGTGAATCTTGCCATGCAGATCTTTGCGGAGCACAAAACTCTGTATGACCCTTTTGGTATTTTGTAACTCTCGTGGATTAGGGAAGAGATATTCTAGCATAATATTAGGAGGTTTAGTGTTATTAAGCACTTTAATAAGCCAAAGTATCAATGGTGGAACACTGGCCTAGATCCATATGGTAGCAGAGCCATTTCCACTGGGCCATAAGTAAATCCATTATTGAATGGCTAAGTTATGCACATAGTTGTGTGCAATGAAGTTGAATGGGGACTCAACTTATAATTTGACTGAATAAGCCTAGTCCTTCAATCTAAGGAAAAACTAGTTGTGGAAGTCCCTCATTGGATGCCCATATAATTCCTTATTGTGATTGGGCAATGGCGGGGTGACATGGCCTGGAGGCAATATCCTAGAAGTTTATTGTTGTAGCGCAAAGGAGTAGTCGGGATGATTGTAACACCCTCCTCCCACATCTAGCCAAGAAACTGTCTAGTCGGGGTAAACATGCAACGAGAGGACACTATGATATGATCCGACCTCCTAACTCAGATTAAGGAAGTGGAACCAACGAAAACACACCATATAGACATCCAACATCATCAACAAAACCCTCATAAGAAAAGTCATCTACTCAAACAACATGTCCCTATGTCCCATTGTTGTTTTAGGTCTCTTGGGCCTTAGTCACTCTCATGCTATGGGAAAGAGAGAGACCAACAACCTAAATTCGCTATGAAAAGCCTACCTACCAGTGACTGTGGACCAAAATTGTTAGTGTTGTGCTAGCGACCCCGAGAATCAAGCCTCTTTCTAAGGCTCAAAGCCCAGGACACTGCCCAGAATTGACCCATCTCTTCAAATAAGTAAAGTAACATGGAAATGAAATTACTAAAGAAAATACTTGTTCAAGACCTTGACTAGATCCCTACTAGCTATGACAGGAATTTCGTCAAACATGTAATCTATAGGTGTAAACAACATAATTAAGGGTAGGGATCTCATAATTGCTGTGAATCGTTATGAACCATTGTTCCCTCATGTCATTTGCTACATTATCATCTATTAGGTCATAGGCACATTATCCATTCATATACAAGTAAAAACACGTTGAGAGCCATACATATATGTTGTCATAACATGTGTATATAACCAACATAATAGGAACAAAAATAAAATAAACACATCAACTATCAAATCCATAAATACATCAGTACATTTTCACATGAAAATCAAGGAAATGGATTTGTCATTAATGAATGCAATGAACCAGCCATAGATAGGACTATCACATTCCACCCAACCATAGAATGGTTGAGCCATATCTCTCTTCATCCATTCACTCTCGTGCCATATTCCAAGCATGAATGTGGCATATCATAGAGCACATCAATCAAAACTCATCCAGGGCTTCCAGAGGCCATCCACCTCAGCCCATCAAACAATTGTTCCACCTCACAGTAAAAAATCACCAAAACCATCATCAGATTGGTCTCCATCCAAGCCATCAAGGGATCAAGGGTGTTTGTTCCAAACAAGGCTCCAGGACTAGTAACTCAACCCACAGTTGTCACCAGGCTCCAAAGTGTTTGTCCAACCAAGGCTCCAAGACTAGTAACTCAACCCACCAAGGGCTCTAGAGTGTTTGTCCAACCAAGGCTCCAGGGCTAGTAACTCAACCAACCAACAACTCTAGAGTGTTTGTCCAACTAAGGCTCCAAGACTAGTAACTCAACCCAAGTTGTTATAAGACTCTAGATCGTTTTTCCAACCAAGGCTCAAGGAACTAATAACACAACCCAAGCTAAGGAAACATGAGAACCAACCAAAAAAAGGCAATGAAAATAAACCCACAATCACCATGGCTACATAGGAAATGGCAAGGCTAGGAAATCCACTATCAATCTAGGCAACCCTCCATGCCAATGACAGATCATGACCAAGAATCTACATAAATATGCCATGCATGTCCAAACTAGTGAAGAAATCATACATTCAGCTAGGTACTTGCAAGAAAATCTCATGTAGTTGTTGATTCCAATGCCTTTTTGCACTTTCCTACTCTTCGTTTGTCTTCTTGCTCCAAGAATCCAAATATGCCACAACCTCCAATAGTGCTCCAAGAAAACTCTAAGTATCCAAGAGTATGAGAGAGAGAGGAAGAGAAAATAAGAGATCTCCAACACTAAACTTACAAAATGTTACCAACTGATCCTCAGAAGCATTTTTATGAATGTGGCCTCTATTTTCTTCACTTTCCATTATTTTCTTTCATTTTCCTCCTCACATGCAACCTGTGACCTTTCACGTCCTTTTTCTCCTAATTTCCATTATTTTCATAAATAAATGTGCCAGAATTCCTTTTAATGCCTTATCCATTGCCTTTGCCAATTTCCTTAGCCATAAACAACCAAATGAACACCCCCTAGGATGCCTTGCCCAACATTCATCTTTGAATAAGTGTCCCAATCATCTATGGATATTGTTTCTAACATTTATTACATGGAATTTTCACTAGGGCTATTACAGAACCCTCCCCTTTGGGGGACACCATCCTTGGTGTTAAATCACACCTATACCTCAACAACCTGCTAAAAGAATGCATACTTCTTATGGAGCTTTATAACATAGCTCGATGCAGTATTTACAATGAAAGATATGCTCAAGACATAACATCATGACACTAGGACATTATACCGCATAGTAGAGATTTATAACATATCTCTTTATGGTATTTACAACCATACACAAGTGTACATATAGCAACATCATCAAAATTATATACACCAAATACATATGCCAAATCATACACCAAAACATATATCAAACATATACCAACATCATATATAGGCATATATCAAATATGCTTTGCCTCAATCAAAAGACAAGGAAGGATACATAGCCCACATTTGATCCTCCATCTCCTATGTAGCTTCATCGAGCCCAAAGTGATTCCATTGTACTTTAACTTGCTCTATTGCTTGGTTATGAAGCATGAGAACCTTTTTCTGCAATATACAATGAAGCTTTGATTAGAATTATCCATCTAGTTCCACCTGCAATACAGAACAATCAATCACATGATCAAGATCTTTAACATACTTCTTAAGCAATGAGACATGGAAAACATCATGGAATTTCACTATCAGAGGCAGTGCAATTTGATAGGCTATTGGCCCAATCCTCTCGGTGATACTGAAGGGTCCACAAAATTGTGGTGCCAGCTTGGCACATGAGCTAATTTGCAAGGAGCTCTTCTTCAGTTTGATGCGCAAGTACACTTTTTCCCCAACCTAGAAATCCTTGAACAACCTATTCCTATGAGCATAGATCTTCTACCTATCCTGTGATGCCTTAAGATTCTTCTTTATCACCTACATCTCTTGTTCCATGTCTGCCAACATATCTGGTCCAATCAATATCCTGCTAACTAGATCACTCCAACTGATGGGAGTGTTACAACTCTTCCCATACAATGCCTCAAAAGGCCTCATCCTCAAAGACTCCTGGTAACTATTTTTGTATGTAAGCTCGATCAAAGGAAGATACTCTTCCCACTTCTACTGCTGATGCATCACATACATCCTCAACATGTCCTCTAAAATATTTTTGACCCTCTCTGTTTGTCCATATATCTGTGGATGATAAGTTGTGTTGAAGGCCAACTTTGTGCCCAAACCTACAAATAACTCCTTCCAAAACTTGGAAGTGAACTTCGCATCCCTGTCTGACACAATCTTCTTTGGTGCACCATGTAGTCTAACCAAATCTTTGATAAATACTAGTGCCACATCACTAGCTGAGAATGTAGACTTCAATGGAATGAAGTGTGCAACCTCTGTTAACTTGGCCACAATGACCATGATTAAGTCATGCTGCTTCACTGTCTTTGAAAACCCTGTGATGAAATCCATGGAAATGACCTCCCATTTCCACTCTAGGATAGCGATAAAATGTAGCAATCCACCTGGATGTTTGCACTCTTCCTTCACTCACTGATAATTGAAACATATAGCCACAAACTCTGTTGTATCCCTCTTCATATTTGACCAATAGTAATATCTCTTCACCATTGTGAGTTTCTTCTTATAACTTGGGTGACTCGAATAGGGTTTCACATGAAACTTCCTCAATATCACCTTCTTGAGCTCGCTGCTATTTGGTACATGTATCCTATCTTAGAAACTGACCAATCCATCTATTGTAAGACAATAATCTAACTCCTGTGCACTTGCACCTATACCTGTATCTCTACCTATGCCTGTACATATACTGCCACATGTACCTGTACCACGCCATGTACTTGTACCTACACATGTACATGTACTATCACCCTATTGCAACATGTGAAGTATCTCCATATATTTGACATCCTGTTGTCCTGCCTGCAAGGTCCTATCTTTCAAATCTGTCCCATTAGAGATCATAGCTACCAAGTGATTGACTTGTACTTGCCTAATAAGAGCATCTACCACTCATTTCTCCTTGCCTTTGATGTATCTAATCTCGAAGTCAAACTCATTGATTGTGGCCAACGATCTAGCCTATCTAGCATTTAGATTTGGTTGGTTGAACAAATATCTCAACCAAATTTGATCACTCATAAGCATAAACCGCCTACCAAGAAGATAACGTCTCCACATCTTTAGTGCATGTATAATCACTACCAACTCAAGATCATGCGTGGGATAGTTTTGCTCGTGCTTGTTTAGTTTCTGTGACTCATAACATACCACCTGTCCATATTTCATAAGGACTCCACCAAGCGCTCTCTTGCAAGAATCTATACATACTACAAACTCTTTGTTCGAATCTGCAATCTATAGTACTAGTGCATGTGTCAACAACTGCTTAATCTACTCAAAGATAGTCTCACACTCTTCAGTCCATTTGAACTTCTTAGCTTTTATTTGCAATGAGGTAATGGGATAATCAATATGTGAGAATTTCTTGATGAACCTCCTATAGTAGCTTGCTAGACCCATGATCAATCTCACCTCATCCACACTCTTAGGAGCTACCCACTCCATGATGGCCCTTATCATCTTTGGATCCACTACAATGCTCTCCTTGGAGACAACAAGTCCCAAGTAATGTACCTCGGTTTGGAAGAAGTTGCATTTGCTGAGCTTAGCATACAACTAATGATCTCTCAACAACCTCACCACTATTACTAAGTGCTCAACATGCTCTTCCTCATTTTTAGAATATACGAGTATATCATCAATGAACACAATAAAAAACTTATCCAAATATGGACGCAACACACTATTCATCAAACACATGAATGTAGCTGGATCATAGTTAAGCCAAATGGAACAACAACGAGCTCATAATTTTGATACTTGGTCCTAAATTCAGTCTTGTAAATATCCTCCTCTTTGATGCATACCTAATGGTATCCAGATCTCAAGTCAATCTTCGTGAACATTGATTCTCCCTTCAGCTGATCGAACAAGTCATCAATCCTTGGTAAAGGGTACCTATTCTTGGTAGTCAATTTTTTCAACTTCCTGTAATCAATGAATAATCTGAGGGTACCATCTTTCTACCTCACAAACAAGACTAGTGCGCCCCAAGGTGATACACTTGGCCTAATGTATCCCGTGTCCAACATCTCCTTCAGCTACAATTTTAACTCAAATAACTCAAGTGTGCTCATCCTATGAAGTGATTTTGATGTTGGAGTTTCCCCTGACACTAACTCAATAGAAAATTCTACCTCCCTATGTGGTGGAAACTTTGTAATGTCCTCAGGAAATACATCCATGAACTATTGTAAAACCAGGTACTTATTTAACACATCTGCATCCTCAACCTCCTTATCCTTATCACTAGAAATATGTACTACAAATAGCTTGCACCTTTTCCTATGGCTATGCTTTACTTGCATATCTGTCACCATCCTAACCAATGTAGCTTTCTTCTTACCTTGTAAGACTCTCGGTTCTCCATTTTCATCCACACATTCAATAGCTTTGTCATAAAAGTCAACCTTATTTCTATGTAGATTCAACCAATCCATGCCCAATAACATACTATATGAACCCAATGGTAAAACATTAAAATTGGTTGCGGTAGGCATACCATTTAAGTCAAATCTGAAAGTTCTTACCCAATGATGAACTTGCTTCTTTGTACCTATAGCCAACTGAACTAACCAAGACTCTGCATGAAACTCCTTATTCAACCCACACTTATCCACCAAGTTATGACTAACATAACTATAATTAGATCGAGGGTCAATAAAAATAGAAATAACTTGATCATAGAGCTTATCATTCATCTGAATGATAAATTCCTGATCATCAACCTACGTATTGTCCACAATTTCATAGATACGAGGAATACTTTGGCCTACATCCCCAACATTTTGCGCCTCCTGTGCATTGTATATCAAAGGTCTACCACTCTGATGTTGCAGACAATCTCTCCTAAGGTGGTCTTTTCCACAAGTCTAACAATGCACAGGCTCCTTACTATGCTCCTGAGGTTGATGTCCCTATCCTCTATCTAATGCATTGAACTTCTTAGGCAGTGCAATATTCTGCTTGTTAGCTATACTCTGTGGCCTTGCTCAATTTTTATCCAATTTGCCTTTTTTCTTTATATCACCTCTCTAGTCTGACTTACTTTCAGTTCTATACTTTGATTGTTCATAGAAATTTCTTATATTTCAAATGGCCTCCTCAAATGATCTAGGCTCATCGAACTCGATCCTGTCTCTGAATGCAACTGGTAATACACTAATAAACCTCTGAATCTTGGCCTTTCCCTTAGTAAGATAAGGTACAAACCACAAAAACTCCAAGAATCTGCTAGTGTACTCATCATCTGTCATGGAACCTATCTTTAGTTCATAAAATCCTTTTTCCTTGTCATCAAAGTACCTTTCTGACAAGTACTTCTTCTTAAATAGCTGCTCAAACTCACTCCAAGACAAATCTTCCTCATGAATACACCTACATTCTTCACATCTTCCCATCATTTGAGACTAAAGGTAGCTACTCTAGCTTTCATGTTCTCTGAGTATTCATGCAACCTTAAGAACTTGCTCATGCCAAGAAACCATGCCTCTGCATCATGTGGTTTCTTCATTTCCCCATCACAAGTAGGTGACTTCGCTTTCTTAAATTAATCTAGCAAATACCCCCTATCACTCCTCATGTAAGGATGATACCGATGAAAATCATAGTGCCTATATGAATCAAAGCTATAATCAAACTTGTGTCGATCCCTTCTCCTCTCCGGAGTGTCCAACAATCTGCCATCCCATATGGTGTTATTCTGATCTGACCTATGTCTACTACGAGACCTACTGCCATATGACCCATTAGTTTTTTCCTCTTGCTCGTGACTGATCTAGAGCAATCCTTGTCACTACAAATCTGACAAGCTCTGAAGTATGCATGCATTTACCTCTACTGACTTTTCCTATGATCGCATGATTATATCAGTATCCACCTTATAACACCTAATTTCTTCCTTTAAACTTATTAGTGTCATTACCAAGTTAGAAGAGTTCCCAACACCATACTACTCTTCGAATTCGTAGAGAGAGTCTCTATAGTCAACCACCTTGCTAGCCATTTGATATTTCTTCCTGCAAGGCATATTATGTCAAATAAACCAAATAACAATAAACCAAGGAACCTTAGTATAGCATGGGGAGGATCATCAATAGATAAACAAGGCATCATCAACTAGGGTTCAATCATCAATGCAAGGCCATATCTATGATGCATGCTATGACCTCATGCATGACAACACCATTATTCCATTGTACACATTTCCACATGCAACCAGCAGTATGCATAAGCAATATCAAACCAACTACAAATACGCATAACCGCATGTAGTTGAACATACTTGATCATTTCTTGTAATCAACCTACAAGACTAATGCATGTAATGAAAATATTCAAAATGTAACCTAACATACAAGGATGTAAGTAGTATCATGAAATCAACATGTAGGCAACATATAAACCATACAAATTCAGTCACATACTCATTTCAAATAAATTTCATGAAATCAATAACAAATTCTCCATGATAACCATATTACAACCATAATCTGACATCAAGCCATTGCAACAAGTATATAAGCGTAAGAGACACACATGCCTGACAAACACATAACCCATCTAGTCTGAGGGGTGAACCATGCTCTGATACCACTCTGTAACACCCTCCTACCACAACTACCTAAGAAATCGGCCAGTTAGGGTAAACATGTGACGAGGGGCCATTATGATATGATTCAACCTCCTAAGTCACATTAAGGAATTTAAACCGATGGAAACACACGATACATATATCCAACATCATCAACAAAACCCTCAAAAGACAAGTTAGCCACTCAGAAAACCTGTCCCTGGGTCCCATTGTTTTTTTAGGTCTCTTGGGCCATAGTCACTCTCTTGCTATGGGAAAGGGAGCAATTAGAAACCTAGGGCGCTCTCACAGGCCTGCCTACCAAGAAATGTGGACAAAAATTGTCAATGTTGTGCCAGCAACCCCATGATTTAAGCCACTTTCTCAGGCTCAAAGCCTAGGACACCGCCCAAAACTGATCCATCTCTTCAAATCAGTAAAGTAACATGGAAATGAAAGTAATAAAGAAATACTTGTTCAAGACCTTGACTGGATCCCTACTAGCCCTGATAGGCATTTCATCAAACATATCATCGACATGTAATATATAGGTGTAAACAATATAATTAAGTTTAGAGATCTCATACTTATCTAAGAATAGCTATGAACCATTTTTCCCTCATTCCATTTATTGCAGTATCATCTATTAGGTCATAGGCACATTATACATTCATATACAAGTAAAAACATGTTGAGAGACATACATAGTTGTTGTCATAAAATGTGCATATAACCAGCATAATAGGAACAAAAATACAATAAACACAGCATGCATCAAATCCATAAATACATCAGTACCTTTTCACATGAAAATCAAGGGAATGGATTTCTCATTAATGAATGCAATGAACCAACTAGAGATGGGACTACCAGATTCCACTCGACTGTAGAATGGCTGAGCTAAATCTATCTTCATCCATTCACCCATGTGCCATATTCCAAGCATGAATGTGGGATCTCATAGAACACATCAATTAAAACTCATCCAGGGCTTCCAGAGGCCATCCACCTCAACCCATCAAATAGTGATTCCACCTCACGGTCATACATCACCAAAACCATCATCAGATTGGTATCCATCCAAGCCTCCTAGGTCTCCAGATAATTTGTTCCAACCAAGGCATCATGACTAGTAACTCAACCCACCAAGGGATATGTATTGTTTTTTCAACAAAGGCTCTAGGACTAGTAACTCAACCCAAGCTATTACAAGGCTCTAGAGCATTTTTCCAACCAAGGATCTAGGAACTAATAACTCAACCCAAGCTAAGGAAGCATGAGAACCAACCAAAACAAAGCAATGAAAATAAACCCACAATCACCATGGCTACCTATGAAATGGAAAAGCTATGCAATCCATTGTCAATCTAGGGAACCCTCCATGCTAATAATAGATCTTGACCAAGAATCCACATGCATATGCCATGCACGTCCAAACTAGTGAAGAAATCATACATGCAACTTGGTACCTGCAAGAAAATTTGATGTAGTTATTGATGTTGATATCATCTTGTTCTTTCCTGCTCTTCCTTTTCCTTCTTTCTCCAATAATCCAAGTATGACACACCCTCCAAGAGTGCTCCAAGAAAACTCTAAGTATCCAAGAGTATGAGAGAGAGAAAGAGAGAGAAAATTAAAGAGCTCAGACACTGAACTAACAAAAGTTTAATTTGACAAAAGGTTACAAACTAATCCTCTGAAGCCCTTTTATGAATGAGGCCTCTATTTTCTTCATTTCCCATTATTTTCCTTCATTTTCCTCCTCACATGTAACCTGTGACCTTTCACCTCCTTTTTCTCCTAATTTCCATTATTTTCATTAATAAATGTGCCAAAATGCCTTCTAATGCCTTAGCCATTGCCTTACCCAACCAAATTTACACCCCCTAGGATGTCTTGCCCAAAATTCAATTTGGAATAAGTGTCCTAGTCATCCATGGTTATTGTTTATAACATTTATTACATGGAATTTTCACCAGGGTTGTTACAATGATTGGACATTGAACCAGTTGGATTCACAACTTGAAGGCAAGGAGCATTCTCATTGGCTGAGATGGAGCTCACAGATAACTTGTCCCTGAGTCCATATCCTAGAAGTGCATAATGATGCGGCTAAAAGGAGCATCGAGGATTTGGGACCGGGATGACATGCACTAGTGGTCCCCACCCCAGAGGCACGAAAGGGGAATAGGCTTGGAAAACATTGGAAAAGTGCATCAGGGTGAGATGGCACAGGATGACGTCACGTTGTAACCCGTCAATGAATCGGAAGTAAGGATCATGCAGATTTATGTCCCACTAACCACATGTCATGAAGGGTCGCCTCTGGAATGCCAAGAGATTCTTGATAGAGGAGAGGGCCAAAATGCTATGTGTCAGAATGATGCGGTGCCACAAACATGGGGGCCAATAGAAAGTGATGATATGCGAAAGGGAATGACGCATAGTCTCCACATGGCCTGAAGGTTCCATCCTAGAGATGCGCATAAGAACGGAAAAGTGAGTCATCGAGATGAAAACATTGGGATAACGTGTCTTGGAGACCCCATCCAGGAGGTGTAAGGAGAGCACGATGGGATTTTCGGGATAAGGGACAACAAGATGATGTGGTGGGCTAGCACCATGGGAGGGGACATAAAGGTGATTCCCCAAACTAATGTCATGTGTGTGTAAGGAATATATGGTAGTTTCGCTAGAACCAAGAATCTACTTCCGAGGGATGCCTTGATGGGTTTGGAAAATGGGTTTGACCTTGTTGGAGTGAATGTGATCCATTGATTCGACAGTGAGCAGGTTTGGAAAACGGCCCTTTTGGACACCCTTGCGCTTGTTAACTTACGGGCATGTTGACCAAACAAAATGTGTTGATTGGGTCCAGGAGTATGATGGATCGTCAAATTAGATGGGCACTGTTGGAACTGCAAGTGAAAGAGTCATGGCAAGTTATTATTAGCCCAAGGATCAATATATGGTGGGAACCTCTAGAGGGAGGCACATGTCATATATTATGCGTGTGCAAGGTATTAACCCACCAATGAATATTTAATTACTTAATTATGTGTTTGTGTGTGTGTGTGTGTGTGTGTATGTGTGTGCCTGTGTTTTTTTAATGAGCCCTAGTTATGGGGCTCTTGGAGAAAGAGGAGAATTGAATTAATACTTTGAACTGCTTGGGTAGGAGAAGAGATAAGAAAACTAAACCTAAGGAAACAGAAACAAAAAATTATCCCATTCCTATAACTTTACTTGAGGGGTTGGGTAATTGGGTAGCCACCCCACTGGTAAGAAAGTGGGATGGTGTTGTTACATAAGCATTGTCCTCCTCATCCATTTATGCACTGGTTTTAAATTCATGTAATATTTTATCTTTCTTGTATGTCTTTTCCTTCCTCAAAACAAGACACTTTGATAAAAAGGGAGTGTTTTAGTGTTAACTTTTTAGGAAGAATGTTCCCTATTGTGGCCTCCTCAAAATGGGACACTAGGAAATAACCCCCTTGAAGTACCCATGTCTTGGGAGCGTAAGGAGTGTAGGAATGGGAGAACATTCCTTACCCTCAAGAACACATCCCCACAAAACCTAAGATATACCCCACTTGGGGGGAATTTGTTAACAACTTCAAGGAGTATCTCCTTGTTGGGAAGTATGAAGAGGAGTACATGTGAGGGACAACCTTATGCATGGGAATAAATATTGGAATATGCAAAAGTATAGAAACACCTTTCATACACTACACAAAACACTCTATAGTATGGACTATGGGTGGCACTTGATTCTAAAATACCTCAACAACCCACACAATTCCATCTAAAAAATGGAGTTTCTATACATTTCTTCACTAGGAGTAGTTGACCAAATCATCAAGATTAAGCCAAATTTTTTGATAGAGAGATAAGAAAGAGTTTGGGTTTAAAATAAAAAGCAATAAAGGAAGTGTAAGTTCGTCCCTAATTCTCAAAACAAAGGACATCATAAAAAATGCAACCAACAAAAACAACATACAAAGAAGACGAAGAATGTGTCCATGGACACAAGTGTTGTGCCACTAATAAAACCCTTGGCAAAAAAATGATTAATTTCAAACTAGGAAGCAATTATTATTTGATAATAAATAGTTAGATTTATATTCAATCCAAATGCTACAAGGTACGATGGATAAGGAAAACAGGATTATCAATGCAGAACCCAATGTTATTATTATTGCACAAAGGACCAAATAAAGGAACCAAAAGAATGTAAGGAAGGCCAATGCCTCTTCTAATCATATATGTTGATGAAGAGACATAATTGCACATCATTTTTCATAATGATAGCTAGAATAACCTAATCTCAAAAAATTTCCTCAATAAAGTGAAGTTTTCAATGACACTGCATCCCCAAAATACACCATCAATTAGGTGAGACATGGATAAGACATTTGTATTATTCAACAATCGTTAGGGTAAATCCCTAACCCCATTACTAAGATACGTTATTAATATATGAGGCCACATTCCTTGAATAAGTCCTATTAATGTGTTAATGAATAATACTTAATTGTAAAGTGTATTTTTTATTATCAAGGCCCAAATTAATTGGTTGAACCTTATTATAAGGTGCTCATAGGTAGATAATATTCTATATATACAATTATAATAGAATAGGTGACTATGTAATGTTTTTTCAAGAATTTTTATTGTATTTGAGAAATTTTCTTGGAGGTTCCCCACTTGAAGAGGAAAGAGAACATAATTCTCTATATTTCATTATCAAGGATATTAGTCCTAGGGTTTATATCTATGTTCTTGTGTTCTTTGGGTTTTCACTACATTTTATGTGTTTTCTCAAAAAATTTAGGGGTTAAGTACACTAGATGTGGAATAATCCTTATGCATAAAGTGGGAAAATAATTAGGCACAAAGTGGAAAAAAATATTATTTCCTTTACTTATTTTTTATGGAAAAAAGGACGGAAACATTGAAATAGTCTTTTGAAAAACCGGGAAAAAATTGGAGAATCCAATCTAAGAACTAAATTCCTCTTTAAAAAATACATATTTTCTAAAAAGAAAAAAATGTCCAAAATAGAGTCTTATTGGTTTCCCAACAATCCCCTTTTCATTCTCCTCAAATGAAATGAGCCCCTCTTATTTATATGAGATTCCTAGTGTGAATGGATTGGATTATTGACTCTGAACATCAATTTTATTCTTTCATACTGGTAAATTTTTCAATCAATGGAAAATGTTTTCAATTTTATTATTGTCGAAATGTGATTTGAAATATAATTATATCAAGATCTTCTTTCATTTTAAAATCTTATCATTGACTCCATAACGTTTTTCATTATTATTTGCTTTAATAAGTTCAGGATTTTATTGTGGTTCCTAATCATAGCCTTGAATTATATACTACTCGGTGTTTGTTTTATGCTTTCCTAAGAGTTCAAATGGACTTTTGACCATATATGCTTTATGTTTATGCAAACACCATTATGAAACGTACATTAGGAATTGAACCTTAGTAATTGTTGGCTCATGGAAATTCCAATATGAAAGAAGAATATGTATGGGGTTTTTAAAACTATATAGGTTTGAATTGCATAATTATTGAATCCCAAGAATTTTAAATCAATGATAAAAAATAATGTCATATTATTGAATATTTAAAATCGAAAGGCTTGAAATTAGGTTGGATGGGTCACTTTGATTATGTGGCAATATTGGTTTCTACAACACACTATGAGTCCAACACCTACTTACCAATTGGAGAGAAATGGTCCAAAAACCACACTGTCAAGGACAATTCGTGGACAAGTTTATGGTATCAAAGAAAGCATCATACAACTATTAACTTACTTAAAAATAAATGTTGAGTCTTGGTTATTATTTTCCAATGTTACATTAGTTGTGAAGGTCACTATGGCTTTGTTTTCTATTTTTACATACATTTTCATATGGTTTTTCTGATTTATAGACCGAACCTGCATTATTATTTATTTAAAAGCCTTACTAAGATGTTGAAATTCTATCAAAGAGGATTTAAAAACCTTGAAAGGAGTGTATTTCATTATGGGTTGATACGAATTCTAGTTGAATTTCAGTTATCTCAATTAGGGGATTCCTAGAAGGCCTTCCTCTATAGAAATGATTTTTTGAAGTATCTAGCTGATGACAAGGAGAAATTCATTCGAAGATTGATGAATTTGTAGAGGATATTCAAGAAACTGTATCTGAAAACTTAGTCCCCTCGGTTTATCGAAGTTCCATGCTTAAAAACCCTACCAAGCTGCCTAAGTTAAAAACACCTAATGAACTCACAAACCCAATCTCCACTTGTATTCCCTGTAGTGTGGCTAAAAGGGTTAAAATTTCTCTTATGGAAAAAAAAGTATTGACCCTACTCTACTAGGAGATTCCAATCTTGAGCCAAACTTTTCAAAGCATAGTGTACATGATAAACCTGCAGATGAAATAGTAAAACCTCAAGAAAAGGTAAATACATAGTATTAGATTAGAACTAAATAATTAGTTTGTCAAATATCTCAGGGTAAAAGGAATAGATTTAAAAAAGTTTCAGCTACTACTACTCATGTCCTAATTGTTACATATCCATTTGGGTACATCAACCCCAACTTACAGATCAATACTATTAGGGCCCATCAACCCCTAATGCAGTTGTTACATGCCCTAAAGAAGTTGAACATTAGAATGCCTCACTTCCCAAGAAGTTCCATCACTAAAAACATCCAAAAATTTCCTCTAAGAAGATCAGCGTGGGTAGGCCTTCATTAGGGTGCGCTACAATACAAATCATACACTATCAGGGTGCTATGCAGCACACTTGGTCCCTCTTTGGCCTGCACTGGGCGAATGCGAGCAAATTTCAGTGAGGGTTTGAAGATTCCTTATCCATTGGAAACCTATAGAAGTTTCTCAATGCCACCTACTCCTTTGAGTTCACATTTGGATGAGGAAGGGAGTTAGGGAACGTCAATACCCTATCCCTTCTTCCATGGAACTGATTTCTAAATTTAGAAAGGCATTCATGATCACCATTGATGGCATAACCTCCTTCATTCACCTACAAAAAGACCACTCGTGTAAGTGATCAGGGGGGCTCAAGATTGTAGAGAGATGTTGTGGGTATGAGTTTTGAGCTGATTGCAAGTATTGTATTAGTGTTTAAGTGTCTTGCTTGTCATGAGGTGAAGAGGATGGGATTGAATTGGAAGAGTGTCACTGGATCAAGCACATATGGGTTGTAATTCTTCCTCTTATCAATAAAGTCTTCGAAAATTTTTCCTTACACTTGTGTTATATGTTGACGCTTTCATATGTATATCATGTTTTTGATTCCATGTTATTTATAAGCAATAGATCATTATCATTTGCCTTGATGGGTTTTTGTCTCTGTGTTTGTGCAGGTAATTTTCAAGCGGCTTAAGTATGGAAAGGAGTAGCAAGATTGGTCAAGGGAGACAAGGAGCTAGCAAAAAACTACAAGTAGGTTTCTCTTCTCTCTTGTTGTATCTATTGATTATAGAAAAGGTAGAGATTACTTTGTATGTTGTTTCTAGACCTACTACTAAGTCTAGAGGGTTAGGCGTTTGTCCATGAACACTAAATTTTCCCAAAAAAATTGGCGACCATACTGGGGAACCAGATTATCCATCTTAGTATATCATCAACCTCTTAAGACATTTCTATATACTATACTTGTGGTTG
Organism: Pinus taeda; assembly: GCA_000404065.3. Lineage (NCBI taxonomy): Eukaryota > Viridiplantae > Streptophyta > Pinopsida > Pinales > Pinaceae > Pinus > Pinus taeda. Next base: position 14,427 of record APFE031277126.1, on the reverse strand, counting down.
TTCATTGAATTTCAATCTTCTTTCATTGAAAATTGAGTCGAAACTATGTCAAAATAGCCTTTAGAATGGCTCACTGTCACTAGCACAGTCTAATGAAGGACACAGTGCACTGCAGTGCACTTCCCGCATAGATACAGAGTGATTTAGTGCACTGTCTCTAACCACTGCCTGCACTGATCCCTTGAGGATTAGTTTCCCATCTAGGATCTGAAAGTTTTTGCCAATTTTCTCTTGTTTCAATTAGTTGCTAAATATCAATGATGTTTTGTCTCTTAAAATAGTTTTTCATCTCTTTGATTTGGCCCTACTTAAACTAGGATTGATAAAAAATTTTATATGTATTTGTTTTATCATTTGCAATCCACTATCGAAAGGTAGTTTTGATCGATTGTTTTTGTCAATAGAAAAGTGTCGTAAGACCGTTGTTTTTCTTCAAAAAATGAAGTGTCGTAAAGTCTTCCTTCATAAATAATTGATTGATTTATTTATGCATTTGATTTGTATTTTCATTTAAAGTGTGAAAAATATTATTTTCTTTAAAATCGAAAGTGTCGTATAGTCTTCCTTTCCCTTTAAAATAAATTGTCACAATCGACATTTTTTATGAAAAGAGTTCTGAATTGTTTGTGCATTAGTTTTTCTTATTGCATCATTCACATTAAGAAAAGCTAAATAGAAATACATGCATTTGAATTGAAAATAGTTTGTGTGTGCTACAAGGATAGTGTAGGGAATTTGCATTTAGATTGTGCTCTTTGTTCTATGATCAAAAGATATTTGATTGCTCTATCCCTAAGTAGTTAGGATTTTCATTGTTAAAACTAAACGGAAAGAATGCTTATCATGATAGTTGCATTCCTAGGAATTTCAAAATACATCACTTGGTGAACTCGAAAGGAAAATTCCTAAGCAAGATCAACCTTAAATTTACATTAATTAATCTAAAAGCGCATTGGAAATTAACAAAAAACATCTAGAGGTCTAGTCTAGAGATGTGTTCTGGTGTCTTTAAACCTAGTAGCTATCGTTGTCACTGAGGTTGGGTGATCCTTCTCTGATTCGATAAGTGCTAGTATGGACTTGTGCTCCCTGTACCATCGAGCATATAGTGGGAGACCCCAATAGGTTGAAATCCTTTATCCCTAGGAAGCCAAGTTTGTCACCTTACTGATTGCAACGCACCAAACACAGTATTCGGGAAGATTGACTATTGTACGTAAAGTCCTTGGTCATTTCTCTTTCATTTATCACCAAGGTGTATATTTCAGTTTTGTGATTTGTATGGTAAATCCTCTTGTCTAAAATATTCAGAGCAGTCACTTTCATTCATTTTCGACTCTTTAAAAGTAAAAGGATTATATGAGCACTTGCCCTTTCAGGCTCATTAAACACCGAAGGTGACTAGGTTCATCTTTGTTTTTTCTCGACTCTTTAAAAATGCAAAAGCGAAGTTTTGTTCCAATGTCGTAAAAATTAATTAACCGTGAATAACATCCTCATTCCTTGGTAAAATCATTCAGCAATTCTGGAAGAAAATCAACCCAAACTCCATTGTTCACAGAGAACAACGAGCCAACTACCTTTGCCTCCTAAAGAGACACCAATTCGGACAAAGTGGTCTGGTTTAATTGAGTCTAGTACGTCAACAACTCCTGGTTCTTCATCTGTATTACCTAAAACATTTGTTTCAATAGCTACAGAGACTCCAGTTACTCTGACTATTTCTGGTACATCCGTTCCTAAAGAAGAAGTTTCACAATTACCTTAGGACATTAGCACTGATCCTAGTGAAATAGTAACTGAGGTTGTCCAACAACGAGTTGATACTCAACTTGAAATTGTTCCGCAACGAAGTGCTTCTAAACTTGAAGTAGTTCAACCAGAAGTTTGTCCAGAATCCATTCCAGTTAAAATAGAAGTTACATCTAAACCTCAAGTTGTTCAAGAACCTCCCTTTGAAAATGTTGTTCATTTACCTGAACATCTGGACTTTGAATTTTGAAATTCAGAAGTTGTTACCCCTTAGACATCAGTAACTGTTGAAACTACACTTTCATCAACACCAGAAATCGTTTACGGACCTGACGATCAAGTCCTTCCATCAGGATTGATTGCCATAGAGGAGGAATTAGTAGGAGAGTCCACACCTGGAACCCCATTTCACTTTGGAACTAGGCTTTATCTTTACCCTACTACTTCTGGTTACTTTGCTTCATATGATCCTACTTCCTTTCAAGTACTCGCCAAATCTTTAGGACAACTTTTGGGCCAGTTAACTATGGTTGAACAACCATTAACATCCCAGACTGTGTCTTTTAATGCAGTTGTAGTAGAATATTCTATTGTAACTCCTTCTATGTTTTCTACCACACCTGAGTTGCACCTATATGGTGAATCGTCTGTCCTGATTGGTTACCAATCATTATCAGGAACCCACTCAGGGGATGCTTCTGCACCATGGTCATCGCCCATGTCCTCAACTGGAATTTTACCCGGTTCTTCTCTAATGGGAACCCAATAGTTTGATCCTTCACATTAGTATCAAGCTGGGAAATCTGGTCAACAAAGACCTACATATCCATTAAATACTAGATTTTCACCATATGGAGAGTGATTTTCTTATTCATCATATCCTCCTTATTCTGGAGGACAACCATATGGAAATTTCCCACAATATTTAAGTCAACCTGGAATTAGAGTTTGTCAATGGAAACCTGCAGTGCCAACTCAACCAAGGCTTGTGTACCCAACACAACCAATGAAAACTGTGTCAACTATTCCTACTACACCTGTTATTACTATTATGCCACAATCACAAGCTCAAACTGTTGTATCTCAAATAGTACAAACTGAACCTTCTCTCTTGCAACCATAAGTTTCAAGTCAAGAGGTTCAAGTTTCTCATGTTTTTATACAACAACCACTTATTTCTGGAGCTTAGCAACAACCTCAGGTTAGTATACCTTTATTTGGACTGACCGAAGCTCACACTGGTATAGTTGATTCACATCCTGGTCAACCTTTCATTGCTGGGAAACAACAGCTGATTCAACAACCATGGTTGCCACAATTCCAACAATCCTAGTTCCAGCAGTTCCAACCTCAGTTTGGACTTGGTTCACAAGCTCAACCTGGTTTTGGTCAGTATCAAGCTTACCATGGCCCTAGGCAACAAGGCTTTGCAAGTTATGGACAACCACAAATTAAGTCTAGTTATCAAAAACCATACCAAGGTTAACAAAAGTAGATGCCCTATGTTGGTATGAAAATACCTATTGCATAGGCAATTCCATCATATCCTAGGTATGCTCAACCTGACTTGAATCAACAGTTTCCATTCATAGCAACTTTCTAATTATCAAATTTAAACCGGCTCACCAATGATCCAATCGCATATGCACCATGGTGGCTGGTAATTATGCATAAGCTACCATATGATATTCCAATGTTTAACAGAAATCCTGGAGAAGACCCATCGAATCATGTTATGACCTTTCATTTATGGTGTTCATCCAACACTTTGAATGATGATTCGATCAGACTTCGTCTTTTCCAAAGAACACTTATTGGTCTAGCTACTAAATGGTATATTGATTTACTGAGAGCTTCTTTCGATAACTTCACCACTTTAGCCACTAGCTTTTTGACCCACTTCCAGTTACCTATCAAATACGAGACTGGAATGGAGCTCTTGACCAACTTTAAACAGACTACTGCTCCCATATCTCAGATCATATTCATGAGTGGAAGCATCGTCATTGAATGGTTAAGGCATATGTTCTCGATCAGCTTTTAGCTGAGTGGTTCATAAAGTCCTTATTGCCGTCAATCACTGAGGATGTGGAAAAAGGAGGAGTCGTCATAGAAGAGCAAGTTATCACTTGTGCCCAATACTAAGATTTGATTTACACATAATCCAGCATGCTCTATGATAAAATTCTCGATGAACTGAGACTAACTTTCACTATTCCACCACATCCACAATCAAGTAGGGACTCTCATGCCGGCGATGGTGTTATCAGTTCTTCAAGCACACAGGTGACAATAATATCATTTAGTCAAACTCTTGTTGTTTCCAATCAAGCTACCAATGCATCAGAAAACACTCATGCCTTAGAGATTAATGCTGTGTCATCTAACAAAGGCAAAAATCCAAAGCAACCAAGAGGTAAGAAAAAGGGGAAGAATAACAAAAAGAAACAAGAAAATCCCTCTCCACAGAAATCATCTGAATCCCCTACCACGATAAGGAAACCACGTTATCCATGTCTGATATGTAATGACAAGAGATTGTCCACATCGCTCTGAGGTCTTTAAATTTTTAAAGACTTCAACCACATCAGTAGTGTTGACAAATCCGTTTCCTACCTCAAAGACACATTTGGTTGCAACTAACAATGCTTCCACATCCCAAGAACTCATGTTATCCATCACAAATCCACAAAACAATGTTTTGGTATCAACAAGAAACAAAGATTATGGAAATCCATTGTCATTGAATAATCAAGCCACTGATCAACTTAGTACTTCGACCTCGACTTCACCTGAAGTTGTTCCACTAGTTTTACCTGAATAGATAATAAAACCACCTAGGGGAGTTGTGCACAAATCAAAATTCAATCCTTTTTCTCAAGCAACTCAAAACTAAAATATAGTCGAAGATCTGGCTCAATCACCTTTTGCTATGTCAACACTTGAGGTGTTGCAAAACTACCCCTCCCAGAAACAAGCTTTATTGTCAGCAATAGGTGGAATAGATCCTACATATTCAAATCTTGTGGTTTTTAACCATGCGAGATATTCACCACAGTTACCAGTGTAGCTAGCTTTCCTAATCCAAGTAAAAGCTCTCAATGAGAACGTTCGTTGAACTATTATTGATGAGGGCGCATCTACTTGCATTATGTCTATGAGTTGTTGGAAAACACTTGGTTCACCGCCATTGTCATGATCACCAACTACGTTAAAAGCTTTTGATGGGAGAACCTATACTCCATATGGGATTTTGAGTAACCTGCAAACCAAACTAGGGGACACAATTACTATTGAAGTTGAGGTAGTTGACGGACTCCTCAATTACAACATTTTACTAGGAAGGCCTTGGGTATATGTTATGGTTGTTCTTGTTTCCACATACTTTCATATAATTTCATTCCCTTTCAAGGGTGGAATCACAGTCATTGATCATCTAGCCTTCTTTTCCAATAGTTCACAGGCTACAAGAAGCATTTCGTTGATACACGGAAACCCACTATTACTTCAAAGTGTTGGAGTTGGTCTCCTTAAAGATCCTTCCCTGATGGGCACTTTTACCCTTCCGTCACCATCTGGTTTGGTGGAAGTGACAAGAATGGAGACTTGCAACATGATTTCTTCTTCATCATCTGATTTTATGAGAATTTCCAAAGATGGTCATAGCGATGGGTTGTCGTTCAGCCCCATTGAATCATCATAGCAATCAATTTTTCAGGCTTTTGCAGCAAACCCTAATCTGCACTCAACAATTGTATGGGTGGATAGATCGTTAGAATATGGTACCTCTTCAGATCCCTTTTCATGTATACATTCTACAGATGAAGGAATCGTCAAATCAATGATGATAAGAGAGATGTCGTGGGAGGATTATCATCATCGTTCCCACCTTTCAGATGACAATGAAGATTATTCAGATGAACTAAATCACCATCGATCATTGATTTCTTGTCAAATTCTATAAATACTGTAGATTCTGAGTGTAATTTGTCAAACATAGAAGAAATGATTTCTATAAACATTTCAACCAAGCCTAAGATTGTAGAAAACATTCATGTTAGAAAATCATGTTCTCCATTGGAACTTGATAATTATTGTGCTTTGTTTCGTGAATTTAGAGATATTTTTTCATGGTCTTATGAGGAGATTTCAGGAATTGACTCAAGTATTGTTGAATATGAGATTAAAATGTACCCTGATGTCAAACCAGTATGACAACGACTTCGACCTATTCATCCTAAGAAAGTTGTTGCCATTACAGCAGAGGTTGGAAAACTTTTGCATGATGGCTTCATTTTCCCTGTACCTCTTGTTGATTGGGTATCCAATATTGTTCTAGTGATGAAAAAACAAGGGACAATTCAAGTGTGCATCGACTATAGGGATGTAAACCAAGCATGTCCAAAGGACAATTATCCTACACCTTTTATCGACCAGATTATTGATGAGTGTGCCAGATGTGAAATCTTTTAATTCATGGATTGATTTTCTGGCTACAATCAAATCAATATCCGCAATCAAAAACTACTTTTATTTGTCCATGGGGCACATTCGCCTATTGAAAGTTACATTTTGGTTTGAAGAATTCAGGGGCTACATTTCAGAGGGCGATGAATTATGCTTTCCATGACATCAAACACATTGTTTAACCTTATCCTGATGATTTGCCTACTCATTCACAAAAACATACTGGTCACCCGCAACATTTGAGAGCAATATTCTTACGTTGTCGACACTACAATATAAGACTCAATCCACATAAATTTGTGTTTTTTGTTGGCTTTGGTCGATTGCTTGGATTTTTAGTTTCAAAAGATGGAATTTGACTCGATCCCATTAAGGTTCAGGCAATCCTTGACTTTCCTCCACCTTCAAACTTGTTACAGATACAGAGACTTCAAGGGAATGAAAACTTTCTAAGGAGGTTCATTCTAAAATATGTTGAATTAGCTAAAGGTTATACACGTCTATTGAAGAAAGGGGTACCCTTCCATTGGGACCAAGTTGTGCAAGCTTCTTTTGATGATCTCAAAGATTCTCTGAATAGAGCATCATTAATGTATGCCCCAAACTATCAAAAAGACTTTTACTTGTATCTCATTGCTACAGATACAACCATTGGTATGGTTTTAGTTCAATAAGAAAGTGGAATTGAACATCCTATTTACTATTTGAGCTGTAATCTCAATGATACATAAAGTAAGTATTCATATGTCGAAAAGTTAGCCTTGGTAGTTGTTCAAGCTGTGCAGAGATTTTGTCATTACATCCTCCTCCATAAAAATACCATTATATCAGATTGCAACCTTATGACATGCATTTTGTCATGTCAATTGCTGGGGGAAAATATTCTAAACGGATAGTTATCTTGCAGGAGTTTTATTTGGAATTCATCAAGTCTAAATCAAAGAAATCTCTTGTCTTTGCTGAGTTACTTTGCGATCTTCCCTTATCCTCCAATGATTTAACATCAGAAGCATCAATATTGGATGAGTCTCTGTTTCTTATCTTGTCAAGTGATCCATGGTATGGAGATATACTAGTCTATCTCCAGACCCAAGCTTTTTGGCCTAATACCTCTCGCTCTAAACAATGACGTACTTGATACCAAGCCAAAGATTATCTAATTGTTGGTGATACACTTTATCATCATGGTGTCAATACAATTTTACGGAGGTGCCTTACTCATGAGGAGGCTAAAAAAGATTTGAATGAGTGTCATTCAGGTGCTTGTGGGGGGAATTTATCTGGTTACGCAATTGCACAGAAAATTCTACGTGTTGGTTACTTCTGCCCAACCATATTCAAAGATTGCATTCTTGTTGTCAAAAGTTACCATGCTTGCTAGATAATTGATTGTAAAACCAAATTACCACCTGCACCACTGCATCTAGTCGTTGTTGTTGGCCCATTCGCAAAATGGGGCATTGACTTTATGACATGTAACCCCACCTTGGTCGGAGGGCATAGGTATATTATAGTCATCGTTGACTATTTTACCAAATGGGCCAAGGCAATGACAAAATTTAACAACATCGGCAAAATGGCTGCTCTATTTTTTTCAACCATGTGGTTGCCAGGTTTGGTATTCCAGAAGCCATAGTTATAGATCATGCATCACATTTTCACAATCACATGATGGTTGAATTAACTACCAAATTAGGATTGTCACATGATAGTTCTACTCCATACTACCCGCAAGCTAATGGACAAGTTGAGGCTATCAACAAAGTCCGTAAGCGCATGTTGCAAAGAATGAATGGAGTTCATAAAAGGAATTGGCATTTAATCCTATACTCATCTTTGTGGGCATGTTGAACCTTGGTGAGAAATGCGACTGGATTTACGCCTTTTCAGTTGGTGTATGGTTTGGAAGCAGTTTTATCAATCCAATGTGAAATATCATCTCTCAAACTCTCGAATGACCTTTTACTTGACACTTCTGAAGAAGAAGCGCATTTCTTGGAATTAATCCATCTGGATGAAACCCGTCGTGATGTTGCAGTGGCTAACAAGGCACATAAAAAATGCATCAAGGTGCAATATGATAAAAATGTTAAGCCTTGTGTCTTCTCAGAAGGTGACCTAGTCTTGCTTTACGATCAGGATTCTGATAAACTTGGAGCAGGAAAATTTGAACCACTATGGATGGGCGCTTACATTGTTAAGTGTGTGTTGACAAAAGGTGCCTACGCGTTAGTGGACTATGATGAGATTCCATTGTCGCAGCCTCAGAATAGGCTGTATCTTAAATTTTACTATGCTTAGTTAAGTGTAGTAAAACTCACTATATATATGCTTTGATTGTGTGTGTGTTTCTTTTAGAATTCTTGTTTTGGTTAAGTAATCCACTTCACATTTGTTGCAAATGTCGAACTTTTTGGAACCATTTGTTGGTTATTATGATGGAGCTAATCGTAGTACACAGAATTTATCTTCTACAACATGGGCCATTTTCGCTCCAAGCGGTAAGTTAGTGAGTTTTAAAGGGATATGTATTGGATGATCAACAAACAATATTGCTCAGTATAGCACATTGATTGAACTCCTCTCTGATGCCATTTCACTTGGCATATGCCGAATCATCATTAGGCTAGACTCACAACTTGTTTTACTACAACTTACTGGCGTCTATACCATCTGAAACCCAACAATTCATCACATGTTCCTTAGAGTTGTTATTTTGGAAAGTTTTGAGAAGGTTTAACAGCTGAAAATTATAATTTGACATGCTCAAGTGTAAATTGAACATCTTTAACCACAAAGCAAAATTTTATCTCTTTTTCAAGCTTTGTCAAAAACGAAAAGGCAACCCCCTTAGAGTATCCTTTAAACTCTTTCAGACTCTCTAAAAATGAAAATATCATCTAGTGCTTGTCCATTCCAGCTCGTTAAAGGATTGGAAACGATATCTCACTTGTATTATTTTATGCTTTTTTGGACTCGAGAGATTATTTTACGAAAAGGAACTTGTGGAGTTTCCTTTTCGTCCTTTTTCAAAATCTCTAAACATGAAAAGGACCGAGTTGTCTTTGTCGTTAAACTCATTAAAAACATCAAATAACAACAAACTTGTCCATCTAGACAAGACTAAGTTTCACCTTTGCTAGACTTGTTAAAGCATCAAATAGCGATGGATTTGCTTGAAGGGTGAAATTATAAAACAAGAATATGTTATCCTCCTTAAGCTTGATAAAAAATAAAGAGGTGTTGGTCAGTAATGACTGAGGAAAATGGAAAAATCCAAGAAAACTTTATGGTAGCAAGTCGCTCTTGAACATGACACTTTCACCTCATCATTGTGACTATGTGGGTTGGGTCGTTCAGCTTGATGGTTATCACACCGTTGGTCTATCATACCATCCATTGCTTTGTTTCGGGTCAATGCTACCAATTCATCTTAGTGTCATTAACATGTTCAAGAGGAGTCATTAATTCAAACTTCATCCTTTGCAATACTGTAAACCTTCATTTTCATGACCTCCATTCCTAAACATTTTTTGTCATCAGTCGATTTTTCATCTCCAAAATCATATACCTCATTTTGTGTAGTAGATGTGGGATGCATCAAGGCCCTCCTACGACGAGCCACTTCTTGTCGACATCAGCACATCATCCAACAAGTTGACTCAGAAACACCCCTTCAGTACCTTGAAGCTTACATATATCAATGGTAGGTGTCTTGCTTCTGGCGATATGTTGACATCACTAGCCTTCGACCGAACAATTTTGAGAGGTGTTTGACATCAAATCATTTATTTACACCATGAAAAATGTATTGTAGTACCTTGAGGATCTTTATAATTATCGGTAATTCCTCTCGCATCTGTTAACAACTTACATCATTGGCTAGTAATCAGACAATATCTTTCCATGTTCGAATTCAGAACATCTATTGACATGGTTAAACTTGTACTTGAGAAAAAGATTGAATGAGATTGAAGATCCCGAATCTAATTTCATCCATCTGGGCCGTGATATTTTCAGAAGTACTAAATCAAATGTAAAATGGCCTTACATTCATGGCCAACCATTCATGGGTCTATATCTGTAGATGACTATATTTGTACATATACTGAAAGTTTATAAGCTGAGCATGGGTATGCCTTCCCTCATCCAATTCATGAGAAAAATCAAAAATCATGATATATGTATTGTAATTGATGCAGGTCACCTTCCGTTTCGAAGCCTCCTATCCTCATGATAAAGCATTTCACTCAGCATATATATTTTTGACTTCATACTTTAGGGGACAACAGTTACAGATCCATTTGTGTAGGTTTTAACCTCATACAGAAATTACCTGCATACAAATTCTAAATCACAGGAAAAATAAAAATGCGAGAGCATAACACATAAAACACATATACATAGGGATTTCCCACTCGATCCCAAAACCGAGACTACCAGCTTGATTTTTCATTATATTCCTTTCAATGTTACAATACATATTTATACATGCCAAAGCATCCAATACCATGGACCGAAATCCATCGCGTCCAAAACCATGGACCGAAAACCATCGCGTCCAAAAAACATGTGCGAAAATCATGCACAAAACCATAGGTGGGTCCGCCCAACCTATCATAGGGTCCAAAACCAAAATTTTCTCGGGCGCTACCCTGGACCCCATAAAGTGGGGTGGGTACCCCTCAAACCCCATGTTAACTATGTGGAAAGAATATAACACAACCCAACAATCTCCCACTTGTTGTTTTCTTTCCACAGGGGGCCATAGGAGATCTTAGTCATTTGTCCAGCCCTGAAACACCCATTGTTTCTCTACACCAAAAGAACTTCTCAGAGGTAACAGATTTTGTCAATGCATCTGCAGTATTCTTCAAAGTGTCCACCTTTACCAGTAACACCTTTTTGTCTTCTATCATATCCCTCACAAAGTGATACTGAACATTAATGTGCTTTGTCTTTGAATGATAAGCAGGGTTCTTTGCCAAGAAAATTATACTTTGGTTGTCACAGTCTATCCTTATAGCTCCCTGTACTAACCCCATACTTGAACACAATCTTTGCAACCAAACTAATTCCTTGCTTGCATGAGTGGTTTCCATGTATTCTGCCTCTGTAGTTGATAGTGCCACTACAAATTGTTTCTTACTCATCCAACTGACTACACCTCCAAATAGGTTAAACACATACCCACTTGTAGA
>APFE031277125.1:0-12628 GCA_000404065.3 Pinus taeda | reverse complement strand
AATCTATTTATTTATTCTTTAATATGTACTTACCTTAAAAACTTTTTTTAACATTCTCAATATTATTACTAATATCAATGTGTACCAATATATAAAATGTTAATATTTCTCTTATCTACCCATTTAACTAATTTATTATTTATACTATTATAAATAATATAAATATAAATATAATATTATTTATTTCCACTATTAATGTAAATATATTTATTTACCATTACCCTTATATACCATTATTACTAAATATTATTTATTTGAATACTACAATCTAATGGTAATCCCCTTATTATATACCCATTAATATTTTAATCTTGAGCCTAATGCACTATATTTATTTAATTTCCATTCCTTAATCCAATTTATTCATATATATTTTCCTTAATACCATATGTGAAATTTTTTCTATCATATTTAGCTAATTAGTATTTAGGATGCGTATTAATGTAAATATATTTATTTACCATTACCCTTATATAACATTATTACTAAATATTATTTATTTGAATACTACAATCTAATGGTAATCTCCTTATTAAATACCCACTATTATTTTAATCTTGAGCCTAATTTACTATATTTATTTAATTTCCATTCCTTAACCGAATTTATTCATATATATTTTCCTTAATACCATATGTGAAAATTTTTCTATCATATTTAGCTAATTAGTATTTAGGATGCATATTACTTATTAGAAAAAAATGTTCTTATTAAAAATTTTCAAACCAATCTAGAACTGTATTAAAACGAAGAAACTCTAATTCGAATTTTAATTATACTAATCAAACTATACCCTACTATCATAATGTAAAGAAATCGAAGACCATAATATTATAGAAATTTAAGGCTCCTATTGCTAGCACAAAAAGGCCTACGCTATACTCCAACACCCGAAAAATTCCGCTTTCAAGGAAAGGGGTCAAAAGAGACACTTAAAATTAATAACCCACCGGAAAAGGGGAGGATCAAGAAACCAAAGAGAAGGAGGAATGAGGAGGCTAGGAAGATAGGGCTGGGATCCAGCAACTGCTAATCTTCCAACCATCATCCCTATTAAGATTACTAGGCCTTTTTTCAATTTCCAGGGCCTCTCTAAACTTCCGATGGTGAAACTGCGCAACCTTTGCAATGACGCGAGCCTCTTCAATACAAACATGATGTCTAGTCTTCTCGGCATGTTCTGCAAGGGCCGAGGACTTGGCCCTTCCATGCCTTAAGTCTGCAGAGTGCTCGTTAATCCTTTGATTGATAGAGCGACCGGTCTCACCAATATATGGTGTCCCACAGGAACAGGGAATGACATAGACGCCTTTCATGTCTTTAGGATCGATAAGATCTTTCACAGACCTTAGGGCACCACAGATGGTATTAAGAGGCCTAAAGGTTGCAGGAACATTATGCTTCTTTAGAATCCTAGCAATCTTGTCAGTGGTTCCTTGGATGTAAGGCAGGTGAACCCCTGTGACACGGTCTTTAGGATCCTTATGGATTGAAGGCTCTTTATGGGCTTTGAGGAAGGTTTTCTGTCCTAGGTGTCTACTGTAACCATTTTTCACAAAGACATCTAGTAGATGAGCCTTCTCCTTTTCCAAGCTCTTTTCATCAGATATTCTCATAGCGCGGGTAGCAAGCATGCTAAGAGGCAAGCAAAATAGACTTTTTAGCAGTAAGTCAATAATACAATTTTGAGTAAAATTGTGATTTTTTATTGTTTAAAATGCGCTTTTGAATACTTGAATATATTCACTACCTTAAAAAGCCTTGAATCACTCACACTTTTCACATTAAACAACTTAAACTTTTTAGATTAAACAACTTAAACTTATGATTCTTAAAAATCTCTACCATATTTTAGATTAAATTGACTAAAACATATATCTCGAAAAAACCTTTTCATCTCTTGGTAAAAAACATCTAACTAACTTATAAAACATTTCCTACTAACTATGACTTTCACACAATTAGCCAAGAAAGCAATGGCAATCTAGAAGGTTCTACCATTCCATGATTTCATAATGTTTTCTATATAGCTATTTGGAAACAACACTTACTATAGTAAGTAGATTTTGGTGCTAATTGGTTGAGCTTTTGAGATAATTTATTAACAACTAATCTCCTTGTTTTAAAATCGGTTGGGTCTCACAAGCACCATGAATATGTGATGTATTTGTGTGATTTGTAGAGTACAATAAAATATTTCTTTTGTGTGTGCACACCAATATTTTCTTTTTCATTATCAGAGTTGGTAGTTATAGGTTAACTCCTCTTGGGAGTGCCCAGGAAAATGTGAGAAGAGTAAGAGAATCTTCCCAAGAACAAGGTGATCGGTGAAGCAGTTCGTCCACCCACAACAAATATGTGCTATGTATAGTACATTCCCAAGGTATTGCTGGCGAGTACATCCACCTTGTTTGTAATTACTATAGTGATCAACTCATTTGTCGAATCATTGATGCTGTCGAATTTTAAAGTTTTACCGGGAAGAGAAATATTCGGGAAGCTACAATAGATGGTTAAGTCGGATGGACCTGCTGATTTTCCACATCGATTTGTGCATATGTACGTAGGAAGGATTCACTGTTTAAATCTGGTGTATATGATCTGTAGCCTGAAGCCGACGACTGGATGTGACGCTGTTAAAATTGGTGTTCTTGGTAATTCGTTTCGACGACCAGTAATATTCTAATTTTTGGTCTCCTTAATTCCCTTGTTTCTCCCATGTGAAACATGGGAGAGCCATATATGCCAATCTTCTTTGAGTTCATGCGAAGTTCAAAGAGTAATTGTGATTTAGCAAGTTCATGAGCAGCTTTGGTTATGGGTATTTCTTTTTCAAATTATTACGATCTGCCTTCTTTTTAGCGAAGTTCTAGAGAGAGGGGCGAGGGTGAGCCTTATTCTTTTTCACCCCAACTTGTAGCAGCAACGTACTTGGTCAGCTTGGGTCAGCGTTGGGTGCTCTATTATTTTAGAGGACTGCGACCATACGAGGTAACCCAATTGATTACTATTTTTTAATATGGAACAAATACTTATAGAAAAATTTAATGGATTAAATTTTCACAATTGGAAGGTTAAAGTCCAAATGCATCTAATGCATAATGCATAAAAATAATGGGGTTTAGTAAAAGGAATTGAACCAGCGCCTCAAGACCCTAAAGCATTGGTTGATTGGCTGAAGAGGGAAGAGAAAGCTAAGTCTTTTATAAGTTTTTTATTGTGATATTCGCAACTTTATCTCATAGATTTCGAAAAATCGTTTGCACAAATATGGGAAGAGTTAAGCAATATATTTGTGGAAAAGGTTGTGAATGCAAAATTCTCTTTAAAAGTAGAGTTATTTAAACCTGAAAAGCATGAGGGGTATCATTTTCTACACATATAAAAGCTAAGTCTTTTATAAGTTTTTTATTGTGAGATTCGCAACTTTATCTCATAGATTTCGAAAAATCGTTTGCACAAATATGGGAAGAGTTAAGCAATATATTTGTGGAAAAGGTTGTGAATGCAAAATTCTCTTTAAAAGTAGAGTTATTTAAACCTGAAAAGCATGAGGGGTATCATTTTCTACACATATAAATGATTTAAAATCAGTAATACAGTTGGGGAAAACTCGGGTGAAAATAGAAGATGAAGACGTTAAGACTATTCTGCTAAACAATTTATCTTCCAATTTTGATAATGTTATTTTCACCTTAAGTCAATTTTCTTCTAAATCATTAGATGAAATGATAGGAGCTCTCTTAGCGGAAGAAAAGAGAATGAAAACAGGTGATAAAGAGGACTACTCACAATCTGAGATGACACTATTCTCCAGGGGCAAGGTCAATAAAAACAAGAACTCGGTCAAATGTTTTTATTGCCAAAAACATGGACACAAAGCATTTACTTGTAAAACTCGTGCCAAAGATCTCTTAAATGGGAAATTGAAAGAATAAGCTAACATAGCTACTTTTGAAAACTTGTTAGAAGACAACCTTGAGGACTTTTCAAATTGTGACAGTGATGATGAATACTGTGCAGAGCCTCTAAGACTCTTTTAGCTATCAGTGATGTATGTTCTAAGTTATGTATATTTTTGGTGCAAAACCAATTATTGAACAGTGTTGCACAATTCAAATTAGTGGTTCTTGGCGCTCAGAAACCCTTGAAGACATCACTAGTTTGATTGTGTTTATACAATTATGGTTTGTTGTTCTTGGCGCTCTGAAACCCCTGAATAACAACTACGGGTTATATTATGAGATCCATCTGTGATAAACAAGTCAAGTTGTTTGATCAATTTTTTAACACATTCAGTATCCATACCCTCATCCTAGAAACTAATGGATAGTCAAAAGCAAAATATTTGACATATAGTGGAAGGTCCATAGTGTGGTTCATTATTTGATAACACTTATCATAGAAGCCCCAACGAGCCGAGTTGTCAATATTGTTGATCTTGCAAAGTTCATCAATGATGTCAGAGGCAAGCACGTTTTAAATGGAGTTTAAATAACAGTTTGAAGAAGTGGTAATGAAGAAAGAACATTGTTTGCGAGATTTCGAGGGGACGTGAGTGCTCAGTTAGATCAGTGAGAGAGAGACCAATTATGTTTCTATACTATGTGATTTATAATGTAAGCGTTAAAGGGGGATTTGGAAAGTAAGTATATTTGGTGTTAATTGGTTGAGTTGTTGAGATACTTTCTCAGATTTATATGGAAAGTAAGTATATTTGGTGTTAATTGGTAGAGTTGTTGAGATACTTTCTCAGATTTATATAATAATGTAAGCGTTAAAGAGAGATTTAGAAAATCAATATATTTGATGTTAATTGGTAGAGTTGTTGAGATACTTTTTCAACCACCAATCTCCCTATTTTAAAATTGGTTAGATCTCGCAAACATCGTAAATATGCAACCTAAATATGCAATGTATTTGTGTGATTTGTAAAATGTAATAAAAATATTTCTTTTGAATTTGATGTCTCTGTTTTCTTTCTTACATTGATATCAACATTATTTTATGGGTGGTTTTAAGAAGAAATGTAGACTTCAGAAGTAATTATTTTTTTCGCTTTCATAGTTTTATGGATTATCAAGTCCAAATACTTCACAAAACCGAACGGTCCACCTGAGTGAATTGTTTCCGTGCGTCATTGATTACGATTTACTAGTATTAATGAATGTGAATCTTCGAGAGACATGTTGTTTACGTCATTGATTTCGAATATTCATTAGAATCTTCCAGAGAGATGGCGAATTTACAAGTTATCTTATCCCCACGTGACCCACTTGTCCGATCGGCCTTTAAATCCAAATGGCAGTGCGTCACAGCAAACGCAAGGCATCGTGGAACTCACATTTCCAACATTATTTATTCTCACAGATCTTTGATTTCCGTGCTCTTCAAGAAAATCTTTTGTTATTAAAGACATTTGAACAAGCTTTGTATCGCAATTTGCAAAACAGTTTCCCTTAGGTTTTGTGGAAGAAAGTAAGGGTTTCATTTGAAGATTGTCCGTTCCAGCCAGACCTTGCCCGTGGTAATGGCAATTCCGAAGACTGCAGCAGCTGATCTAAAATGGATGGAAATCGCCCCTCCGCGCAGGGTAAGCCTTGGAAGACGGCGGTCCTTTGAAAAAACGTTGCTCCCAATTGCAGAAGAGCGGATTCTCAGCAATGGCGAGCTCACCGATGGCCTTTTACTCTCTGCTTTTCCTGCGGTCTGTGGCTTCAAAGTGGAGGGCGATGATGGAAAATTTGCGTCGGGGGAGTCCTAACTTTCTTACGATATGACTGCCGATATGAATTTTGAGTTTCGGAGATCTAAGCTCTTCACAGTATTTGGAATCACGGTATTGCTTTACAGGTATCAGAGTCATTTGCAGGGACCGAACTGTGATTTGGACACGGATTTATGTAATATCATGTGAAGTACCCAGGAAAATGGAATTATTTTTTCAGCTTTCATATGTTCTGCCAAGGAAAATCTCTGTACAGAATTTGGTTGGAATACTTCATTTTATTTTGTATCCAAATATGGGTTTTTATAATTTTATTGAAATTGTAAAGTTGGAATTTGGTATAAATTTGACTGGCAGCCCCCTTAGCAAATTGTTTAAGATTAAGATCTTCTTTTCCCCGAATTACCGAATTACAGTCATTTTTAGTTCGTCTGGGCCATTCTTCCACCTCCATAAATTACTCATATAGAATTATAAAAAAAAATTGATTTAGCATTTATAAAATAATACTCCATAAATAAATACTGCATAAATTACTCATATAGAATTATAAAAAAAAATTGATTTAGCATTTATAAAATAATATATATATTTTCGGAAAAAAAAAAAAACTAAAGCAAACTTTCATCTATAAAGTAATTTTACGGAGAAGCAATGTATAAATATATATTTTTTTGAAAAAAAAAAAAACTAAAACAACTTTCATCAATAAATTAATAATATAAAGAGGCGTTTACATTGGTTTATATCTTGTCTCAAATATCCAAACGATGAGTCTGAAAACACAATTCAGAAGGCCCAAACAACGTACAGAGCCCGAGGATACGGGCCAATATCCACCTGAAAAGTCAGAAGGCGGTAATATCCCCTTCTTGTAGTATTATAGTGGTTCTACATGAAGCATTGGGATAATATTGCAACTTTCATGGTAGGAGATCTCCCACACATTTTATTATTAATGGTGATGAAAGATAAGAGAAGGGGATGGGTTTTGGAGTATGAAGTATTGGGTTTGAGTAGATTTTAAAATGTTAGATAATTTTAGAGTTTGGATTTAGTTTGGAGATCTTAGGTTTATTAAAGACCTCTTTTCGAAGTGTTCGGAAACCTTTTATTAGCATGGAGAAAGACACTTTTGAGATAGTTTAGGGTAGCTAAAAAAAAGGGGTTGACACCTAGATAGAGGGACTGTATGCAAATAAACAAGTTTCCTTACTTGAGAGAAAGTCCTTACTTGAGAGAAAGACGAAGGATGTAAAATTTCCATATCCACTATGTATACATATGAGAACTCTATTGTTTTCCGAAAAAGAAAAAGCAAAACTTAAAATGTGAAAGTTGAATAAATTTTTTACCAACTCTTCTGTAATCAATTGGTTGTCACAAAGAGGAGGGAGTATGAGTATCCGAGATCATGGAACTTTATTGGGATATAAAGGAATTTGTTTCTTGTGGCATAGAGAATAGATCCATAATATGGTATTGCATTGATGGGGCCTGCCCACGTGGTCCCGCCGTCGTTCTCCCCACTTGATGTTGTACCGTCAATTGATGTTATCAATAACAAGATTGCTAACTGGACCTGCAGAAAGCCTAGGAGGCTTATGAAACCTAGACCACTCGGAAAGAAAAAAGCAAAATCGAAGAGCTCGAAGCTACATTTACAGAGGAGGAAGAACGTTTGGACGCTCAGGCTCTGGAGAAGGAAATGGACTCGCTTTTTTATCCAGATACAATGACTACAAGAGTAACACGGTTCGTTCGAACACAAGGAGAAATGTGGAGAATGAAGACCATGTTGGCCAAGGCATTTAACATGCAGGCTGAAGATATCAAGAGAGCTCACCAAGCCATCTCCCTCGTTTCTACCGAATTTTGGCTAAGCTAGATGCCATGGATTTCAATTTCAGTGCCCTGACTCAGGAAGTTAGAATCCTTTCACAAAAGCTAAGTGTCCTCATCAGTCTCCTCAAGCACTCCATCCATCAGGGATCCAATGTTGTGGTGGAAGTCCTGACGGAGGTAACGGACACTAGCGAGGTGAAGCGCCCCACTCCGCAAAGGATTCAGTAGCCCAAGTTCGTGACTGCAACGGCCGGCCCAAGTGCACCTTGTAAAGACTATGTGATTTTGAAGCTATAATGGCTTCTTAGTTTCTTGTTTCTCTCTTGTTCTTGTATCTCTCTGTCGTAGCTGTGGGGGTCCTCCAAGCCCTCTTTCTTTTTGAAATTACTGACAAGCAGCCCGAGGTTGTTAGGCAGACTTGCGTGGTTAGCCTCGAGTTCAGTAGATGTAGGTTCAACTATTTAGAGTCATTTTGAGCATGTATTGATGATTTCGCTTTGTCTGTGCATACAAACCTTTTGTATCCTATTTATTTTTATGAATTAATATATAACTCTTGATTTACGCACACACAAAAAATCGGTTATCTCTTTTATTCAAATTATTTATTTATATTAATTGAAAGAAAAATATATTAAGGGAAAAATAAGGATTAAACATAAATGATAATCAATTAATTAGTTGATTCACTATCTAAAATAAATTATTATAATTTTAAACTTAATTTTTTTTGTTCTTTTCAAGGTTTTCTTGGTGGTTTTCTAAGTTGTTTTTGGTCTTCAAGGGTTTTCTTGGTGGTTTTCTAAGTTGTTTTTTGTGGTTTTCAAGGGTTTTATTTTGGTTTTTTTTTGTAGTTTTCATGGTAGTTTTGGTGATTGTTTTGTGTAGTTTTTGTATGCTAGGTTTTTTTCAAATTAATTTATTTTATTTTGCACAAAAAATGAAATAAAAGATACAAAAATGACAGGAAGCCTACCTCCTACCTCGACTTGAGCCTCTAGGTCGTTGGTGGGGTCGACAAGTAGCTGGATTGAGTTCCTCCATCTCCATCAATCTTAGAAATCTTATGTAGAACTCGTTTTCCTCCCATGATCTGATAAAAATGACTTGCGCAGGTCGCAGCTAGGGTTTTATAATAAGAAATAACACTCGATTGAACCAAAGTGTTTGATCGAGCTGTAGGCTCTATCGGAAAATGTAGCTCGATCAAGCCGTAACTCTCGATCAAACCTTCAACTCAAGTTAAAAAACAACTAGCGTTTTTTTTTAAATGCTCGATCAAGTTATTTTTAAGCGTCTCAACAGCTTGATTGAGCACTTAAAAATTTCTTGATTAATTACTTAAAAATTTCTTAATCGAACATCCTTTTTTCACCAAAAACACTTCTTTATTTAAAAAAAAATTAACCCAACTTCATGCTATCACCATATATTAATAATTTACATTTTCTATCATCACCATATATTAATAATTTACATTTTCATTTAAAATTAAGAAATGTTTAAACTTTGTATTATGTAATTGCAAATTAATAAATCTCAAAATACTCCACCACGAGATTGCAAGTTTTTTCATCTTTTCTCTTATCCTTATTATAAGTAAATTAATATCTCAATCAATGCTGAGAATTAAAATCAAATTCATTCATAAACCTAGTTTAATCAATCATATATTATTACTTCCATATTCCCTTTCCTTAATTTTGGATCTGCCAATAAAATAATAAAATCATAATTTATACGAAGGATAAGGGTATAGTTGGATTATATTTAGCAAACAATATTAGGTAACATTGTATTGAACCTTATTGATGTGGCCAGCCCACGTGGTCCCACGCCAGCTCACTCCTTCACGTCCTTCGCTGATATTTTGGGTATTGATTATGGTTTGATTTTGCAATTGAATGCGGTAGGTGATTTACAATCAACCTACAGTACTTACCTGTCCTCGCTGCGACACCTGTCCTCCTTGAACCTGCCGAACCCTAATCTCCTTACCACCCTTTTCGCTTTGTCAACTCGCGCTCATTTGGCATTTTCACTTCGTCATTTTACTGCTCTGTGGTCTCGTTCCGAAGCTCGGCTCCGCCTCTGTGGTTGCTATCCGTCTACGACGATACTCTGCTAAGTTTCTGAGGGTTTCTCGCTGAATGTCGTGGTTTGATACTGTATTCCTGTCTGCGTATCTGGTTCAGGCGTTTTACTGGTAAGTTGTGGCTCTTTTACTTCGCATTCTGTTGGTTCTTCGTGGCTATGCTCTGTCGACTGGTTCTACTTCTGTGTCTATTGTTTGTCTCGGTCAATGGCGCTATAGTTTTATGGTAAATCTTGGTATTGAGGGTTTCTGGTTTGCTTAGTTGGCAATATGCAATTGGTTGGTCTGCAACTTGGTATTCTCCGGCGCTCGACTCGGTGCTCAGGTAATTTAATGGTTCCCTACTATAGTTCTTTATTTGCTTTTCGAACTATATCTAACAACACTCGGCCCCTCTGTGGTCGGGGTTTCGTCTCGGTGAGTTGTGGACTCGATTCACTTACAGGTATGGCTCTCTCCCTTTAGCCATACATGCTTTGCTTCTTGCTAGTTCGCCTTTAACCTTACGGCTTCATTTCTGGTCGAGGGTTTTTTGTATTATGCCAACAAACCCTAACTTACTCCTTTGTCATTGTTACAGGTGACCGGTTCCGTGGCTCTTCACAAAGGTTTCGGTCGATGTTCTTCCGGGTAGTTCTGTTCCTATTCTTGGTTGATTTCGTGGCTCTTTGGATTGCCTGTGTCTGCTTGTGTCGATAGCCTGTATACTTAAATGCTCCCGTGGCTTTCTGCTCTTTACTGTAGTTTTCGGCGTCTGTGTATTTATTTGCTGTAGGGTTTAATGGTTGTTTGGGTTGCTCCAACCCGTAGCCGTGGTGTATAGGCTTTCTGTAAGTTCTATCAGTGGATGATTCGGTTCATCGAACCCTCATCACATGATTCATTTATGTAATATTTAAATTCGACAGGCCTGTAATGTATTTACTGGAATATGTAATTCTACAGTTAATCTTTGATATTATTGCTTACCCGGTTTCGACTGTGGGTCGTTGTACTCCTCGGCTCTGTTCGCCTCTTCTCGTCTGTTGCTCACTCTCGGTCTTGGCTTATTTGTAGACTTGTGGTAGTTGGAATATCGGTCTTGTATTTGCCTGTAACGATTTTGGACATGCGATAATATATGGGTGAACTCGTTTTGTGAATCTCTGTCATTGTGTTTGCCTGCACGAATTATTTGTATAGAAACATATATATATAGAAATTTCTAATGCAGAGGACTTATGTATTTCATTCATACATCTATTTGTGCACAGAATTTTAGATGAAGGGAAATTTGACTTATATTTCTCTAGTTCTCTATTTCCATTACTTAGCTGTTGAACCCTTCTAGGTTATTTTGTCTGTGTTTTTATACAATAGTCACAGGCAGTTAGATAACTACAAATAGTTATTTCTTACAGTATGTTAGATAGTTATTCTATTTCAGTTTTGCTTGACAGTTACTAAAACTTACTCTACCTGTCTATTCATTTGTCTACCTTGTCTCTCTGGTCCCACAAAGGGTTGTTGTTTACATTGTTGATATTAATCTAATTCTAACAACTACAATTAACTCCTGTTGCTACAGTAAAGTAAAATAAATAAAAATTAACCAACAGAATCTAAATGTTGTAGTTGACTTTAGGTAGAAAATAAAATAAAATGCAAGAACCTGACAGACTTGCTGTCCTTTGTCGAACTGTTCATCTTTCCCAATCTTCTTCAAAAACTTTGTCCGCCCTGTCTCGGTCTTCGCCCTGTCGACCAGATGCTCCTGCATCAGGCTGCTGGGGTAAAAGAGAGACCTCATGGCTCCATTCCATGAGCTCCTCCACCGAGTAGCCCGCCTTCCGAATCTGTGTCTCATCGAGCCAGGAACTGTCCTCCATTGGACGGTCCTTCCACTTGACGAGATAACGTAGATACTCCTTTCTGCGCTTCCTCTTGGCTATCTGTGTGCTGATGATTCCTTCGATTTCATGAGTCTTGACCGATGGTAACTGTTTCTTCCAAAGACTGCTCTCGAACTGGGTGTCTCGTTGTGGCTGTACCGTTTTTTCGTCTTCCGCTTGGGCATGATATGGGAACAGGTCTGCCACGTTGAATATGGGCGATATGCCTATATCAGGTGGCAGCTGAATTTCATATGCATTCGCTGAAAACTTGCGAAGAATTTTGCATGGGCCGATTTTCTAAAACTTCAGTTTGTTATATGTACCCTTAGGAAACCGTTCCCGACACAAATGTGCAAGCACTTCGTCTCCAATCTCAAAATGTACCTCACGTCGTTTGATGTCTGCATGCTGTTTATATTTCTGCGTGCTGTCCTGTAATCTCAATTTAACTTTCTCGTGCAGTTCGCTCATTACTTCGGCAAAATCTTCCCCATTTGCACTCCTCCTTTCTAGCTGTCCTAAGTCGCGTAATTCATGTACTCCCTGCGGATGCATACCATATAAAATTTGGAATGGGCTCAGACCTGTGCTCCAATTAGGCGAATCGTTATAAGCGAATTCTGCCTGGGCCAGAGCTCGATCCCACAATCGCGAGTTTTCCCCCGTCAAACTTCGCAATAAGTTGCCCAAATTCCTGTTCACCACCTCCGTCTGTCCATCAGTCTGCGGGTGATACGCAGAACTGAAATTTAACTGTGTGCCCAGCTTTTTCCACAGGGTGCGCCAAAAATGCCCTGTAAATTTTACATCCCTGTCTGAAACTATAGTTTTTGGTAAGCCATGTAATCAAACTACTTCTGTGAAGAAGAGATGTGCCACGTTTGTGGCGTTGCTCGTCTTCTGGCACGGAATGAAATGAGCCATTTTTGAAAATCTATCCACCACCACCATCACTGAATCATATCCCCGCTGCGTTCTAGGCAATGCTAGGAAAAAGTCAATGCTGACTGAATCCCACGACCTGCTTGGAACTGGTAGGGGCGTATATAACCCAGTATTTTGGCTGTGCCCTTTCGCTAGTTGGCA
>APFE031277123.1:0-13462 GCA_000404065.3 Pinus taeda | reverse complement strand
TAATTTTTTTAACATTTGTTTTGTTTTTGTTTTTTTCATTATTCTTTTGGAATATTTTTAGGAGTCATGATAAAATATTTTACAACATTATTTCAAAATCTTGAAAATTTACCGTAGAAAAAAAATAAATAAAAAATGTTAATCCAGCATTAACACTTTTCGTTTTGAGACTGTTTTTTGCACAATTTTTGCACATAAAAATTTAGTTTTACTAGCATTTTTTAAAAATGTTGAAAATTGACCCTACAAAAAAGCCATTGTTCCACTATCAACACTTTTCATTTTCAAGGTGTTTTTTTGCACAATTTTTGCCAAAAAATTAGTTCACTGTCATTTTTAAAATATGTTCAAAATCGACGATAAAAAGAAATTATTGTTCTAATATATACACTTTTCATTTTTAACATTATTTTTCATGTTTTTTTGAGATTTTTTTACTAGAGTTCTGAATTTATAATTCCCGTTTCAAAGTTTAAAAATATTAAATTATAATTATTCTATAAAGAAGAAATTCCAGATCCATAATTATCCAAACTGGATTCACGTTTGGCTATTGTGTCGAAAGTGTTGTGAATACGATAAAATTGACTTATTGAGTTTCTAGATTTCGTAACTGTTATAAAATCATTCTTAGAAAATAGTAAATATGAAAATTGTTTTTTTAAGAAACATGTGGTTACTCATGGTTCAAAGTCAAACTGTATTATGAGGTTTATGATATAGCTTATTCTAAACTATAGTTTTTATTAATTACTTTAAATAAATGTTTTGGGAAAAATTCTTTATATATATATATATGTATTGTAAATTTTGAAACGGCCACTCATATTGTTATTTGTTTTGTAGAGACAGCAAAAAAGATATACGATTACACGATTTTGAAAAAGGGTGATCCCATAACACATATTTTTTAGAGCATAGTTTTTGGTACTTTAAATTTTTTTATGTACATTATGTTTGTTTTGTAGAGATAGCAAAAAAAGAGACACGATTACACGATTTTGAAAAAAGATTACACGATTTTGGAAAAGGGCAATGCAGAACACATATGTTTTAGAGTATAGTTTTTGGCACTTTAAATTTTTTTATGTATAATATGTTTTAGAATTAGAATGTTAGTGATTTACACGAGAAAAAGGGCGATGCAGAACACACATATTTTTTGAGAATACGTTTTGGCATTTTAAATTTTTTTATTTACATTATATTTTAGAATTAAAATGTTAGTGATTTGCATGCTGAAGTGATGATTTTGCATCAGGCCTTTTTTTTAAAAGACCTATTTTTTTACTTTAAATATTCTAATGCATGATATGCAAATAATTATTTTCTAAATTTAATAATTTTTAACACTTTAAATTTTTTAATGTATTTAATATATTAAGTGTGGACAAATATCTGTCTACATGTGATTTACTCCGAAGCTACTCTTTCAACCATTATGAATCACAAAAGCCTCAATTCAACTATGGATATTTTTTTTTAAATATTACATTTTTTTACACTTTAAAATTCTTTTATATCAATTTTTTTGACATCAAAGCAAACTATAAAAATATCTATAAAAAAAAAAAAGAGAGACCAAAAATTTAAAAATAAAATGTAAAAAAAAATTATCTTATACCATAAAAATTTGGAAAAAATAAAAAAAAACAAAATAGAAAAAAAAAAATAAGAGGCCAAAAAAAATCTAAAAGATATTGGAAATCAAGATTAAAAAACAAAAAACCTAAAAGCACAAAAATACCAAATTTAAAAAAAATAAAATAAAAAATATTAAAACAATTAAACATTTAAATTTTCATATATTAAAAAAAAAAAAAAAAAAAAAAAAAAAAAAAAAAAACAGATTAAAATATATTATATATATTATTAATTTAAAAAAAAAAAATTAACACGCTAGACAACATCTTTGAATCTTGACAAAAAAAATAGAAAATAAAAAAAATAAAAAGGCCAATAAATTAACAATATTAAAAAAAAGATTTAAAAACAAAACAAACTGAGCACTAAAATATACTCAAATTAAAAATTATTATATATAATATATATAATAATATATTATAATTAAAAAAAAAACAAAAAACAATTATATTATAATATATATATATATATTTGAACACGAATAGACGAGATCTATCTATTGAATCATGATACCCCCAACAGACCCTGTTCGCGCATATGGCAACTTTCAAAAAGGCCATTCCCTTTCTTCAAGACAACATATCTAAAGTGCCTCATGGACGTAATAGTATTAACATTTGGCATGACAAGATTATGGGGAAAAAGGCCCTCTCTATAGTCTCCTCGCCTTGCAGCAGTATCACAAGGATCAAGGAATACACACCTTAAACCAAATCTCCAGTTGGAATAGCAACAACAGGCGATGGATGGGATGGAATTCTCCCAATCCCCTTGCACATTTTCTCGATGGTCAAGTCAAAATGAAAGAGTTGCCACATGGAGCAGCTCCCACCTTAAGGTACGAAGAAGATAGCGTCAGATGGGATCCTTTGGGAACTGCATACACCATTAAGGCAGGTTATGATGTACTCCTGGATGACTTTCTCCCTTCTCCTATGTGGGTCTTATGGAAGCAGGATTGGAAATCTAAGAGTCTGCCAAAGATCAAAATATTTATTTGGACCCTATTCAAAGGGAACATACACCATTAAGGCAGGGTATGATGCACTCCTGGATAACTTTCTCCCTTCTCCTTTGCGGGTCTTATGGAAGTAGGTTTGGAAATCTAAGAGCCTGCCAAAGATAAAAATATTTATTTGGACCCTATTCAAAGGGAAGATCTTGACAGTAGACAATTTGAAAAAAAGAGGCATTCAGGGAGCATCTAGGTGTTCTCTCTGCTCCGATGCTGAAGAGTCTATTCAACATTTATTTGTGGATTGTTCATTTGCCTCTCAAGCTTGGAGCTCCCTCCCTCATCCCCTAAACTTCAAAATAGAAAGCAACTCCTCCATCTATGCCACAACTGTCAAGTGGAAAAAAGGTTACCCTTGTGCCAAAAAGGGATCAAGTGCCCAAAAGATAATTTGGGATACGCTTCCGTTTGTCCTTCTTTGGAACATTTGGCTCATGAGAAATGGAGTCATCTTCTAGGAAAAAGCTCCTTGCATAAGGAAAGCCCTGAGCAAAACCTGGGCCTTAACTGTAGAGACTATCTATGCTAAAGGAAATAGTCATACTATTATCAAAGATCTTCAAGCGGAAGAAAGAATCATCTTTAGAAGTGCCTTGGATCTCCCTTCAAGGCACAACAAACCCAATACAAGGCAACTCTCAATTAATGCTCAATGACAGGTAAGGCTAAAAGAACATGAATTTCTAGAATGGCTTGATGGCAAACGCAGACCCAAGTTATTTTTTGATGGCACCTCAAAATCTAACCCAAGAACAGCAGGAGTAGGAGGGGCAATTTTCGATGAATTGGGAAGCAATATAGCCACCTATAAATGGGGACTAGGCAAAGCATCAAAGAATAAGGCAGAGGCCTATGCCTTACTGCAAGGCCTTCAAATAATCAAAGATTTTAAATTTAAAAATGCAATGGTCTTTGGAGACTCATCAATAATAATACAGATGATGTTGAAACCAACACTATCTCCTAATATTGATCTTATCAAATTAATCACTCGTTGCATAATTTTAAACCGATAAATTGGAGATATTTCTTTTTACCATATCCTAAGGCACAATAATAAAATTGCTGACTCTTATGCCAACTTGGCTTGTCTCTCCCCCCTGGTCAACTCACTTCCCAAGGCAGGTCTACCTAACCCCCCTCTCTGAAATTCCTCCCTGCGTCCCCTGTCTGTCCTAACGCCCTCACTGGTCTCATCCAATTGACGGCGGAACCAGGACCTCTCTCATCTCTTATCCTCCCTTCCTTCTGTTATGTTTTGACTGTTAGGCATTCGCAAGAAACTCTCTGGTTGTAGCTCGGAGCATGCCTGCTACATAATAGTATTCAACTTACTTGTTGGGGTTTAACTGAAAAGGAATCGGATGGTCTTGCTTCAAGCCAGATAACCACTTCTACTTTGTTTCACTCCAGACATGCATGAACACCCCTAGACTACAAGGCTTTAGACCACCAAATGCTCACATTTAGATATTGGGTGAAGGTGGAGAATACTAACCACACCAGTAGATGCACAAGACCATGTGATTGCTGACTGCAACTAGTAAAGAAACCTGTAAGTCTATTCTACTAGCACAGACAAGATGACAAATCTTTAGCATCAAATAGAAAGAAACCTGAGTAACCTGTTTAGTGATACATTCAACAGAGATGAGATGACAGTCATTTGGTGCTAAACCTCAAAAGATCAAGAGCACAGCATATCAGGCACAAGCTTAGAACAGAGGAAAATGGAAAGTGAGCAGTTAACAGCAAAAGAAGCTTGTATTAGCTGAAAATGAAGAAGAGACACTGCAAGTGACAAAATATCTACAGTATCCAGAAGTTGAACCTTACATCAAAATACCAACCACCAACCCTCATTACATCTTGTTTCTGGGTATTTATAGATTTATATTACAAGGGCACTCGGCCATTTAGGTATGGAGGGGTCATGATTGACCACCAACTGCGTTTAACTACCTGATGGAGTCTCTAACTGTGTTTGCTTTCTTCAGTGGACGAATCCAATCTGTTCAAGTGCTGTGCTATCCTCTTAGGCAGTTGGAGTGCTCGTACCAGTGGAGTTCTATAACTGATAAATGCAGTTACAGGGTCGTGCTCTGTCCTTTTCTCCCTTAGCCATGCTTTCTATAAATATGGTTGTTGAGGATTTACTGTGACTGGTACTGGCATGCTCGTCACCTTCCTCCTTCAGGCAAACGGGGTGGTCAGAGGACGTGGATTGCATGGGCGAGTGGATGATGTGGATGAGCGGAACGGATGGACGTCGGATCGGGGAAATGGACAACGGAGATGACTCGGCAGAGGATATCAATCGAGGTGAGAACAGGTTGAATTTGGGCTATTAGATCTTAGGGGGCCAGATCGAACAATGATCAGGAGGCGAGGTTACGCAGTTGTTATCGGCCAGGAGTGGTTTAGTTGGGCGGTAACAGTATTGATCGCACCGCCTTTGGGCATAAAGTGATAAAAGGATGAGACCGAGCGATGCCACTCATCTATCGACACGTAGCGGCAAATGAGAGAGAAAAACCACTCTCATCGCATGCTAACGTTCGATCACATCGCTGACGTGATAAGTACGAAGGCCACCAGATCTCGGCGGAGGTGATCGGACAATGGAGGAATGATCGTGTAGGTTGTTGTATCGGGCGTGACAGGAGCTGTTAGATCGGCGGGGAACATCAACGGCGGAGGTAAAAGGTGATGAGTTATAAAGGCTCAAAGTCATATGGTTGAAGTTTTATGGCGGGTTTAGGCTTTGCACTCGGGGCTAAAGTCCAAAGGGGCTATTTTGTCGGGTTTATAGGAAAAACAGAGGAAACGGAGATAAAGGAGACTAAGCGAGATAGAGGAAGAAAGGAGAAAATGACCGGTGTGGGATCCTTTTGAACACAACCAAGTAGACCAAGCTTGTCTTTGAACTTAGAAAATCATCGTTATATAGCAAAGCTAACACTGGCTCCTTCTGGGGATGAGATCTTCCCTGTGAAGTCTCAAGAATCGTAGACCACTGCCTTCATAAAAAAACAAGAATAAAAATGTTGCCTAGTATTCCATTGGGCATGGAGTTTAATTAAGTCTACACTAAAACCTGTAAAAAGAACATATTTACAATGTTGAGGCCAAACGGCCTTAAACAACATAAATTTTAAAAAACCGCTCATTTATTGGGCCATCAAAACTGCCTCTCTTTCCACACTTTTCAATATGAAAGTATTGTTCCCCTGGATCTAAGTGATAACAAAAGGTCCAGTCCATAGAATATCAAACTTCCCATGATTGCCTTTCTTTTCCTTCAGTGCATCCCATTTAAGAACCAAGTCTCCAACCTCAAAATTGTCTATCTTTTCCTTTCTGTCAAAGGCTTCCTTGATTCTCTTTTGATGTGTTGCAGACCTTTCAATCAGTTGATCTCTGATTTGGTGTACTTCTTCCAAGTCACTGATCCTTTTTGCCATGTCATTTTCCCCATTCTGTTCTTCCTACAAGAATTTTGCCACAGGGAGGGTCAATTGAATTAGGAATAAAGCCTTAGTGCCATATACCAGCTTGAATGGAGAATTCCCTGTGGATTTCTTGGTGGTTACTCTATTAGCCCACAATGCAAACTTCAGCTTGGAATCTCAGTTCCTCTTGTTGTCCTCTAACAGCTTTTTTATTATCCTTATCAGGCTCTTGTTAGATGATTCTGCTAGACCATTACCTTGGGGATAATATGAGGTGGAATGCACTAGCTTAATGCCCATTGAGTCACTCATGTCTACCAACTCTTTTGCTCTGAAAGTTGTTGCATTGTTTGTAACCAATTTATGTGGACAGTCAAACCTGGTGAAGATGTTTTTTGTTAAAAACTTCATGACCACATGGTGATCGACTTTCCTAGTAGGTATGGCCTCAATCCATTTAGTGAAGTAGTTAGTGGCTACTAAGATCCATCTGTGCTAGCCACTGGAATGTGGATTAATTTCTCCTATGAAATCCAAACCCAATTGTTGAAAAGGGCCACTGGCATGTATTGGCTTTAAGGGCAGGGACTTCAACTGTTGTTTTCCTTCAAATCTCTGGCACCTGTCACAAGAATTTTCAAATGAAAGGACATCAGAAAACAGGGTGGGCCAATAATACCTAGCTCTAAGAATCTTGTGGGTTGTGGTCTTCCAATAGTGATGTCCCCCACATATGTTGGAATGAAACTGATGCATGACCTCCATGGATTGTTCTTTGTCTAGACACCTTAGAAAGATTCCAGATGGATCCCTCCAATACAACAAGTTTTCATGAATACAATACTTGGCTACTTTGAGCTTAATAGTCTTGGCTTGGCTTGAACTAAGGTCTAGAGGAACTTCTAGCTTCAATAAAAATTGAGCTATTATAGAATACCATTCACAAGAAGCTAGATTTTCAGGTAATCACTGATCATGCCCTGGTTCAGCTGTT
The DNA here is from genome assembly GCA_000404065.3 of Pinus taeda. NCBI lineage: Eukaryota > Viridiplantae > Streptophyta > Pinopsida > Pinales > Pinaceae > Pinus > Pinus taeda. Next base: position 6,357 of record APFE031277123.1, on the reverse strand, counting down.
TCTTCAGTCTGTCCATCTTCTGAATTTGTGCTTATCAAATTCATGTCCAACATCTTGCAATTTTCTTCATCCATTAGCTTGGCAAGGCCTTGCCCTCTAACAAGCTTGGTGGGCTTCAATTCTATGTTGAATTCAATAAGCTTCGCAATCCATTTAGCCCTTCTTCCATCAACATATGGGTGCATTAGGACATCTTTTACTGAAGCGGATGGCACATATGCAATTACCTTGGAGTGTAGAATGTATATTCTGAAATCTTTCAGGGATTTGATAAGAGCATAGGCTTATTTTTCGATGATATCATACCTCAGTTCAACATCCCTTAATGTTTTGTTGAAAAATGTTACTGGATGCTCTGAACCCTCATCATCTTTTTGCAATAAACTGCTACAAGGGTGTCGCCTGAGGCGAATGAAAATATATTGAACTCTTTGCTATAGTCTGGGCTAATTAAAGTGGGAGTTTCCATAATAGCTCTTTTGATGGCTTCAAAAGATCTTCTTGCTGCATCAGTCCATTTGATCTCTGATCCCTTTTTCAGCATGGAGTTGATGTGTTTTACCAATTCTACAAAATTATGAATAAACCTCCTTACAAAATTTATTTTGCCCAGAAAGGATTAGATGTCCTTTTTTGATCTTGGGACAGACAAGGTCTGTATTGATTTTACTCTCTCTAGGTTGATCTTAACACTTGCGGCAAAAGCAATATGTCCAAGGAGCTTGCTCTCTTTTAAAGAAAACTATGATTTCTTGGGATTCACTGATCCCAAACCTCCTGCACTTCAAAACCACTTTCCTCAAATGTTGCAAATGATCTTGATGGCTGCTGGCATATATTGTTATATCATCCAGGTAGACAAGGACAAACTTATCCTTCTCTCCTATAAATGCTATATCCATAGCTCTCTGAAAGGTGGCTCCAGCGTTCATCGGCCCAAAAGGCATCTTGGAGTACATAAAAGTGCCCCAAGGAGTGGTGAATGCAGTCTTTTCTTGGTCATTTGGATGTACAACAACTTGGTTATACCCTGAAAATCCATCCAAGAAAGACATGACGTTGGCTCCTGAGACTTTCTGCAACAAATGCTCCATTTTTGGCAAGGGATAATTGTCTTTCTTAGAGCATTTGTTCAGGTTCCTAAAATCAACGCACAACCTGATTTCTCCACTCCTCTTCCTTACTACTACCAAGTTGGCTACCCATTTTGAATACCTTAGAGGAACTATGATTTTGGCAACCGACAACTTCTTGATTTCTTTTTCAATCAGAGGGAGGAGCAAAGGGTTTATGGGCCTCAGTTTCTGCTTGAAAGGAATGGTGTCTTTCTCCAAGGGGATTTTGTGTTGGATGATATTTTTGTCATAAGTCTTGAGGTCACTATATTCCTAGGCAAAGACATCAACAAATTGCTTCATTAAGGTGCAATATTCAGCAGTTTGGGCAACAGATAGATGGGTGGACAAATTTATATATTTTGGATGATCTGGACTCCCTATGTTATACCTATGGGCTGCGGACTGATTTTCTTTTTGGGTAGCCTTATAAGGCACATCATTATGATCAAACAACTTCTCCAAGGGAACTAGGCCTTTAGGTATATGATTTCTAGGCAACTAAACAATGTTGTCCTGACCAATCTTGTTCTTCAGTTGGGGTTGGGTGCTTTCCTCCAAGGCTTCATTCTTTTGATCTATTTGTATTTCAGAGAATTTATCAATGACTTGCAGAAACCTATTTACCTCATCATCATCCTCAAAGACTTTCCAATGCTGGACATTATCAAGCAAGGATGGTCTATATTTTATCTAGACTTCATAGGCCAATCTAGAGGGCATGGGAGGGATGAACATGCTAGCAGACACAACAAGGGAATCAGCAAGCTGATTTTTTACTCTAGGGATATATGAGATACAAAAACTATTAAAAGAATCTTTGAGTATCCATATCTCATCTCTGTATGCTTTCAGCCTTGGGTGCGTTGCTTGGAACGTCTTATTCACTTGCTAAATGATGAGATCAGCATCTCCAAACACCTTTATATCTCTGATCCCTTTGTCTTTGGCCGCATTTAAGCCCTTTATCAAAGCCTCATACTCTGCTATATTGTTGGTGACTTGGAAAGTCAGCTTAAAAGACAGATGTGTGCTTTCTTGTTTTGGAGACACCAACACCACTCCTGCTCCTATAGTTTCCCTTGAATAGGCTCCATCAAAGAACATATCCCAAGCTTGTGTCCCTTCCTCTTCAATGGCTTGGGCTACTAGTTTCTTGAGTTGCACCAAGGCCTTATGAGTTTCTTCAATTTGGAGAATACATGCCCCAAAGTCAATGTCCACTGCGTAAATGGGATGATTAGTGTGGTTCTTCTCATCACTGATAATGTAGGCTAGCTGGGCTTCTCTGTATAGTCTTCTACTTTTTCCTCCAAAAACTGGGATAGTGGCATAAGATAAATCATTCTATAATGTCCCACCCAGTCTCTTAATCCACCCTCTGGAAAGTAGCATGCCAAACTTAGGGGGGACATCTGCTACTACAATATACATCATCATGCTCTTCATGGGCAGCTGAGTTAGGGTGATAGCTAAATCTTTGATCAACCCTGGACACTTCACCTTCCTTGAATCAAAGGAGAATAAGTCATGATATGGTCTGGTGATATCAAGGCCTAACTCTTCCATGAAAGCTTTGGGCATGAAATTATGGCTGGCACCAGTGTCCAGTAGACAGTTGTGGAGGATTTTGTCATGAATGGTCAAGGAGACAAAAAATGATGGAGAATTTTCATTAGCGGGTTCAGTCATTGGGCTAAGCACAACTGCAGGTTTATCATCTTGCAAATTTACATAGTCAGTCTAGTCTTGTGTGGCCTTCAGCTTAAGGGCATCAAGGATAGGCTTTCTGAAGGCCTCACTCTTTGCTAGTTCTATCAGAGGTATAGATATTTTCAACTTCTGGATTTCTGATTCAAAATTGAAAGGGGAAGGGGACTTGTCAAGGCCTCTTACCTCTTGAACTGGTGCTTTGAAGGTGATAGGATCAGCGGCTGGTCTCTTTTGTTTGCTGACTTGCTGCTCTATGGGGACAACAGCTCTTTGGGCAGAATTCTCTTTGACATTACTCGTTCTTGACCTCAAGTTATATTTTTGCTGGTCTTCAGTCTGCAGAACAACTCTGTCCCACTCTTGACTGGTCTGGTCCTTAAGTAATGATTCTTCGTAGGCAGCCAATGTCAAAAAGGCGGCACTGCCCTTGCCTTCCATGCAGTGAATCTCATCCTCTTCATCAAATTGTTCCTCCTCCATGATTACGTTCTGGAAAGGAGTCTTAACCCTTTTTTCTTCATCGGCCTCTTTACCCCTCTAAATGGTCTGCAATTGCTCATTTGTTCTTCTAAATGGATTTGTAGTTCTAGGAGCAAATGTATTAGGAGGCCTTGCTTTCCCAAGATTCTGCTCAACCTTTAGTTTAGATATTTCAGCATCCAATGACTCAATCATTTTAGTCATTTTGTCTATTTTGGGCTTTGAAGATGAAGAAGAGGAGGAAGCCTCACTTCTCTACCTCCTTCTATCCGCATGACCTTTGAGTTTTTCTGCAGCCATGATATTGGATTCCACCTCTAGGGTTGCATCTTGCATTTCAGCTAGGGTGGCACATCTTCTTTCTCTCAATAGCAGGTAGAAATCAGAGTCAAATGCATTGGCATAAGCGAGTTTGGCAGAGGTGGGGGTAGGCTTCACTTCAGCTGGTATCTTGTTGTACATACAATTGAATCTTTTATTAAAATCAGACAATGATTCCCCATTTTCCCTCTTGAGGTTTCCAAACTCAGTATGGTAATATAACAGGTCTTTCTTATCTTCCCAATTCTTTAAAAATACATCATCCAATGCTTCAATGCCTACTATAGACCTAGGGGTCAGCTCTCTGAACCACTTTCTAGCCTCTCCGTCAAGGCTTTGGACAAATAATTTCATCCACACATTATCTTCACTGATATCTAGGTTATGAGCATAGCTATAAAAAGACTCAAGGTGTTCTTCAGCTGTTACTCCTTCTGTACCAGTGAACTTAGGCATGTACTTATGATATTCTCCTGCAGGCATGGCATTCAAAGGAACAAGCAGGACCAGGGGTCCATACCCAGCAGCTATGATTCTTTCCATTTTGGTAGGTGTTTGAGGGTTTGCCATGATTAGGGTAGATGGAAGGGTACTGGTCATTTAGATGACAGAAGGCTGAGAAATGAATGAAATGGCTGAAGGGAACTGATGGACTATATGGAAGGTTTTATTTGGACTGAGATCCAAAATCTTTATGAACCTTTGGAAATACTTCTTCGCTGATAATACTAGGCTCTATATTTTCAACATGTACATGCTCAGTTACAAGCCTTTATTGCAGAGATACATAAGATTGTTTAGGCTTACCTAATCTTGTTTCTCCTTTCTGTGATGTTTTTCTTTGCTTGACAATCTTCTTAGGGTCAGGCATTGGGTCAGCTGATGATTTCTCAGGATTTCTCCGAGTATGCCTCACAAACTGAGCCAGAACTATGATGTGGAGTCGCCAAAGGTTGGTCCTCCAGTAGAGTCGCCAGATAGATGATTACAACCAGAAATGTGTCCGGGCTTTGTCTATCATCAAAGCTAGATCTGTGTCATTTTCCCAAGGAAGTTGAGCTTTAATCCCCTCTCCCCGGCAACGGTGCCAATTATGTTAAGATTCCAAGAAACTCTCCTAGGTTGTAGCTCAGATATGCCTGATAACATATAAATTCAACTATTGTTGCAGGTTTAATGGAAGGAATGATGGTTTGTTCATGTCAGATAACCACTTCTACTTTGTTTCACTCCAGACATGCGTGAACACCTCTAGACTACAAGGCTTTAGACCACCAAATGCTCACTGTTTAGATATTGGGTGAAGGTGGAGAATACTAACCACACCAGCAGATGCAAAAGACCATGTGATGGCTGGCTGCAGCTAGTAAAGAAACCTGTAAGTCTATTCTACTAATGCACAAACAGGATGACAACTCTGTAGCATCAGATAAAAAGAAACCTGAGTAACCTGTTTATTGATACATTCAACAATCTAACACAGAGATGAGATGACAGTCATTTGGTGCTCAACCTCAAAAGATCAAGAGCGTAGCATATCAGGCACAAGCTTAGAACAGAGGAAAATGGAAAGTGAGCAGTTAACAACAAAAGAAGCTTGTATTAGCTGAAAATGACGACGAGACGCTACAAGTGACAAAATATCTGTAATCTTTAAGTTTTGCCTCTCGCCAAAGGAAACTACTCTAGTTTCTAACCTTGTTGAAGTGTAGATTTGGTCTAGTGAATTCTTTACTAGATGTTGTAATATCAATTGTAGACAAATTGATCAATACCTGAAATCCATGAGTAATCGTTTTTTTGGAACGATATTTCTTCCCAGATGCTATTTATAATTTTTATGCTTTTGCTTTTCTTCTGGGAGAACCCCATTTTAAAATTAGCCACATGATCAAGTACACAATAATGTGATATAAGGTTACCAATCAACCATAATTCCTTGCATTTCTTCTTTGTGATTATATTATCATCGACGAAAGGCCGAGATAATGTTAACGATGTTTCCTTGTTCTGATCATCTTATTATTAATTAGAAAAGACTATCACATCAATTCAATTGAGAAAAGTCACACACAACGCTGCAAACACAATTCCTCCCTTCATAAAATAATATGAATACGTTTATATCTAAAATGCGTTCCTAGAAGGCTCCTAGAAAATTGGTCTTTTTCAGTCTCAATAAAAAAAATAGTAAAAATATTAAATTATAATTATTCTATAAGATAGAAATCCCAGATCTATAATTTTCCAAACTAGATTCATGTTTGGTGAGGAATGTGTCCTGATTGGATTATTGTTTTGAAGGTGTTGTGAATATGAGAAAATTGACTTATTCAATTTCTAGATTTCGTAACTGTTATAAAATCATTTTTAGAAAATAGTAAATATGAAAATTGTTTTTTTAAAGAAACATGTAGTTAATATTAGAAGGGAAAATCTGGATTCTAGATCTCTTCATGGTTCAAAGTCGAACTGTATTATGAGGTTTAAAATATGGTTTTTTTTAACCTTAGTTTCTACTAATTATTTTAAATAAATGTTTTTGCAAAAAAATCTTAATAATTATATATATAAACAATGTAAATTTTGAACAGAGCATGGTTTTTGGCAATTTAATTTTTTTCATGTACATTATGTTTTAAAATATTAGTGATTTCTATGTTGATTTAAAAAAGTGGTGATTCTGCATAGGCCCTCATTTTTCTAAAAGCCCTATTTTTTTTACTTT
>APFE031277122.1:5936-35804 GCA_000404065.3 Pinus taeda | reverse complement strand
CAACTCTGTTTGTAAGCATATTTCAGTGTTTTCCATTAATGAAATGAAGTATTATTTCCGTTGCATCTTTGTGTATATGGTTATCTCTGTATTTTGTTGTGTTCCTGTTTAAATCCGGATCATTCACCTTTGTTTATTTCGGTAGACATCGCCAAGGAAGTGTTTTGTCTGCGATGCAGATGGAGCAATCTTGCAAATGCGAGAACTTTCATATGGTAACCTGGAAACTCTACTTCACTATACCTGGTGGCATGAAAACCTTTTGTGCGCAAGTGAAAAGTGACCAGCATAACGCTAACTCTATAGTTCTGCTGACTTCAACTGCTTAAGTTGGGTGAGTGGTCGAATCGACTATTCACCTTCGCAGGGGCTAAATGGTGTCGGCGAAGTAAAGGAAGAATTTTCCTACCTAACCTTAGTAGTGAACTAACCCCTAGGACAGTAGTTGGTCGTTCCTAGCCTGCATGCGAGAGGCAACAGAGCAAAGTTTCGAATGGTGCAAGCTCCTTAAAAATTGAACCTATCGATGAGGCATCCTTATTTTATGACTGGCATGAGTAGCTTTTATGCAAAGTTCAAGCTCGTTAAAAATTAAACCTAAGAAATGAGAAAATGTTCCCCCAGAGTTTAAGCTCATTAAAAAATGAACCAATCTCCGGTAAATAACCATTGTGAATGCATTATCATCAACTCTTGAGCCTTGGTCGTGTTCTTACCATCACCTCCACTCTATTTTAGCTGATCATACACCTCCCTTTGATTGTTTACCCTTTTGAGGAACAACTGCGACGAGTGATTTTGTTAGCCATCCTTGTGACACTACCATGATTGGAAAATTCTAAACCTTACCTGGAATCAGTTGCTACCCGAAAATATCACTCGTTCCTCAAAAAACGAGTCTCCTTTAAGCTCTTTTCATCTGACTCATAAAATATGAAAATATTGCCGAGCAATTGGCCTCTCCAGCTCGTTAAAGCTATAGGTGGTTCAACATATTGTCAAAAGAGGTCGGCGTCCCTCTGGTGGCGTTTTCGCTCAATGGCAATGATAGGCACGATGAGTATCAGATTTTTGACCACCTCAGAAGGTTCGGGTGGATCGTGCCTGCATACACCATGGCTCCCGACTCACAGCACATCACCCTTCTGCACGTGGTGGTTCACAAATATTTCAACGAGAGTCTTGCAGAATGACTGGATTGTGACATAGAGGTGTTGCAAGAACTTGATGTGCTTCTTCCAAAATTAGTGAAGGAAGTGACGACCTCTTTGGCAGAAGGCCATCCTTGGCTCAAAGATGACAAAGACATTAGCATCGCGAAGTTTAAGTCGTTAGATCTGTTTCAGAAGTGTCATCCCTCCTCTAGATTTTAATCTTCTTGGACCTAAGGGATTATTACACAAAAAGATTGAGTGCTTTTCTTGTTTGGCTTGTTAAAACTATCGAAAATTCATCCCTTTTGTATTATTTTAAACTTTTTCGGACTTAAGGGATTATATGACGAAAACGGATTATTGGAGTTTCTTTTTTGTCCCTTTTCAGACTCTCTAAAATTGAAAAAGGACTAAGTTATCATTGTCATTAAACTCGTTAAAATCAATAGCGACAAACTTGTCCATATAGACAAGAACGAGTTTCACTATCGCGAGACTCGTTAAAACATAGCGATGGGTTTGCCCAAAGGGCAAATTATAGAACAAGCATATGTTATCCTCCTCAAGCTTGATAAAAATAAAGAGGTACTAGTCAGCAATGACTGGGGAAAAAATTGGGAAGAAAACTTGAAGAAACTTTATTGGTAGCAAGTCGCTCTTGAACATGACACTTTCACTCCATGTCTGAGTCAGGTTGGGTTATTTCGTTCACCAGTCATACCACCATTGGTCCATTGTACCATCCATCTTTAGGGTGAACGCTACCAATCCATTTCAGTGTCACTGATATGTTCAAGATAAGTCACTCAAAGAATTGACCTGTGTCTCATCTGCTGCAATACATTCACGCTCCATTCTTTCATGACCGCCACCCTGAACCTTGTATCATCAAATTGTTTTCACCTCCACAAAATCATTTTCTCCATTCCATGTCGTAGATGTGGGATTCATTAAGGCCCTCCTACGATGGGTCACTTCTTTTCAACATCAGCTCATTATCCAAGAAGTCAACCTAGGAACAACCCTTTCAGTACTTTGAAGCTTGCATGCCTCAATGGCAAGCTTCTCACTTCTGGCGACATGTTTACATCAATGGCCTTCGACCGAAATATTTTACGTGGTATTTGATGCCAAGTCCACTTTTCACACCACATGAATTGTACTATCATACCTTGAGGGTCATCATCATTATCGGTGATTCCTCTCGCGCCTGTTAACAGCTTACATCATTGGCTGGTAATCAGGCTATGTCTTTCCATGTTCGACTCCAGAATATCCTTTACATGGATCGAATTGTACTTCGGGCAAAGATTGAACCAGTTGAGACCCCCGGGATTAGGTTTTCATCCATCCGAGAATGCGATATATTCAGGAAAATAAAGACATCAATGTACAGGTCATTGCCGAACAAGATTGATCATCTTAACAAAGATGACGGCTCTTATCTGAATCCTCAATCTGCCAACATAGACGATTGATGTCCTATGTACATGAAAATGAATTTATAAAGCTAAGCATGGGAATGCCTGCCTCAGCTAGATCATGAAAATATTATGAAGATATTGTATTGTATTGTATCTTATTACAGGTCGCCTTCCAGTTCGAAAAACCTCGGATCCTCATGATAAAGCATTTCACCCGACATCAAAAGATTAACGACTTCATGCTTTAGGGGGCAAATATTATAGGCATTTTTGGGCACTACAACCCCAATCATATATGTCCATAAACTGAGGGCTTCTAAGTCCCTAAAAGTGTTTTTTCACATCCTAAAGGAACAAGGTCAGCTGATTACATCATCTCCCAAAACTTCTCCATGGAAAACTGCTCAAAATTGGTCAAAACTGGACCATACAGACTGCTCAGTGCAAAAAGTGTGATGCATACTGAAAAGCCTTTCTGTAGGGTTCGATGAGCGAGAGTAGACAAATGGCAGAGATAGTTTGCAAGGTGGATGATCATGGAATCTTCCAGAAACTTCTCCTATGAAACTTGCCTCTCTGAATTCACCCAGGGATGAGTAAGAGATTATGAATCTCCAAGTGGAACCAAGAACTATTAGAGACAGGACACTAATTAAAAACCCAACAACTGACTCACCCCCTGCAAACATCTATATATGGATCCCTCATCACAGAGATCCAAAGGCTAGAATCTTGTATTTTGTAAGGAAGTGATGTTGGTTTCTTGATGAAACATCATAGTGTTGGGTGATATAAGCGTTTCATGCAGTGAAGAAGGGCTTTCATGCTGGGAGGATGATGCTGGGTCAGAACAATAGGTTGTAATCTTCTTTGCTATTCTTTCTATTAATAAAGCTATTTGAGTTTTCCTCCACATTCTTGTATGTTTGATGATATGTGCATTTGTGTGGCCAATATATATATGGTCCTATATTGTTTATGATCGTAGATCTCTATTCTTCGATAGTGCTATGCTGCTTTGACTCTACATGTGCTCTCTGAAGCAAGGAAGGAAGCGGCAAAGATCTATCAGAAGGGAGAGGAACTAAGCAAGGAACCAAGTGCAAGACAGAGGTTGGTATCCTTTGTTCCCCTCTTATCTACTTCTCATAAAGGAAAGAAAAAGTAGTTTTAGTTTGTTTGTTTCTAAGATAGCTACCTGTCTTAGTGGGAGTAGCAGCTCCGAGTGGACACTAGATTTCCCGATAACAATGGCTACCTTACTCAGGGGAGGATCTAACCAATATATCAGAAGGAAAAGGTGGTGAGTTAGCCCTCATAGAAGCTATGAAGAAGAAATTCAAGTTGGAGAACAAGAAGCAGGGATATGCCATCTCCAGTATTAACAACCCTGTAGTTAAGGTAGCAACGCAAATATTAGCAGGGAAGGTAATGCGGAAGTGTTGTGTGGATGAGGTGCCTATGCCTGTGATTGCACTAGTAGCTCAATGTGCTAAAGGAGTCCAGCTCAACTGGGTGAATTATCTATGCGACGAGTTGCTTGTGAACTATCGCGAGGCATAGGAGCAGGGCATGATGTTTCACTACACGTGGCTCTTGTTGTCAATTGTACTGATGGCGTGGGAGCTGCCATAAGAAAGCCAATTCCATTTATGAGGTCAAAGGGACCATGCAGACGGTCGCCCTTACACACAGTATCATACAAATGCAGGAGGAAAAGGCACTTAAGGAACAAGTGGATGCCGATCGGCACAAAGAAATGGTCCTAAAAGCACGCCTATAGCCATGGATAGACGAGGCATATATGATCACATCTTCCATTGAAGGAAAGCTCATGACATTGGAGGTAACTTAGCAGAAGATTCAGGGTGGCAGTTTAGTGGCAATCATTAGCAGAGAGTGGAAGAAGTCCAGCAGGCGGCTGTTTAGTGCGCTGCCAAGGTTGCGGTCATCCAAATCGAGCTGGGAGGTCTTCGTGCTAAGATCTTCGTGCCTACAAAGTGACTCAAGGGTGAGTCACGATGTTTGTGTTGGGGGCCTGTTGTGCACAAGATCCCCCAAGGGTAGTTTTGGGGCTAAAAGCCCATATTTTGGTCAAATTTTGTAATCCAAGTGTAAAGACTCCGCATTTTGTGGTCGCAGAGCATGTAGGTTTTAAAGAGTTATAGGGTTGTCCGCCGTTATTTTGGAAATGTAATGTCGGCTGTAAAAGATCTACCCACCGTTCACGAACAATGGAATTGTATAAATAGAGCTAAGCTCTAAGTAGTTTGAAAGCAAGAATAGAAGATAGAGACACGAAGATATGATGTATGAGAGATAGCTCTAAGGTAGAAGTCTAAGTTTGGGTCATAGCATAGGTAGAGGCTTTGTAGCTGAGTGCATAGTGGCCTAGGGTAGAATTCCAAAGCTGAGTGCACAGACCCATGCAGCTAAGTGCGTAGGGTGGGTCGAGTCTGTAATCGTCTGAAATTATCAATAAAGAGAAGTATTCTACAATTTCTACATCTTTATTTCCTGTTTATGCATATTGTTATGTTTGGTATGAATTTCACTTCTAATGCTTATATGATCCACAAATGTATGTAACTATGTTGGTTAAGTGAACGTAAGTAAGAACATTTGTTAACATGAAGCTAATTAAGATCGGTTAATAAGATAAGTAAAACACTTAGCCTAGTTTGGGAGATATCATAGTTTGCTGCCCTAATAGTGTGAAAGTCCCTAAGCCATAGGTTAGGGCTACGCGAAAGCCAATTGTACCCTTTCGCGAAAGCACTGAAGGGTGGAATAGAGGGCTAAGCAACCTATGCGAAGGCAGGTATAGCTAGAATAAACTGGCATCACAACCATCTCTGGGTGTGAAAACTTTGTTCCAGCATCCCCTCGTACTGCTTCAGGCGAGAATTCATTCCACACTCCACAGGTTGATGCCGAAAGGGCCAGTAGTGTAGGGATTTATTTGGCTAATGTTGAACCTAGGTTAGGCCCTCTCAAGCCAATAATTGATAACTGGCTACGACAATGGTTTAATAGTATACCCGACACAATTCATTTTCTATAAGTTAGTCTACTAAGTCTAGATAAAGTGATAAAACTATGCTCAATAGATGCCTTCCTCATTTTGTTACAAGTATGAAGGGATGAAATAAACTTGATATTCTTCATGAAATTTTAATGATTCAGACAAAGAAAAACTCAATAGATCTTCATAAAATTTTAACGAGTTAGATGAAGAAAACTCGATGTATTTTTTTAGTTTGAGGAGCAAGAAAAAAGAGATAAAAGAACTACTTAGATCTTCTTCTTAGGAGTTTTACGAGCTTGAAGAAAGTAACTTGGGGATTTTTTAGTTTAAGAGTGAGAAAATTTCGAAAAAAAGAATGTGCTCATATTTTCTTCATCAGATTTTAATGAGCCTGAAGAAGTAACTTGGGGTTTTTTCAATTTATCGAGCGAGAAAAAGTTCCTAAAAATAATACTCGGAGTTTCTTCATGTAAGTTTAAAAATATTGAAGTAAAATCAAGGTTTTTTGGATTAACAAGCAAGAAAAATACCGTAAAAGAATGCTCGTACTATATTCTTCAGTTTAATGAGCTAGAAAAAGAGAGAAAAAGAGTTGCTCAAATCTTCTTCATAAGATTTTAATTAAATTGAAGTAACTCGGGGTTTTTTCAATTTTACAAGTGAGAAAAAGTCCCTAAAAATAATGTTGGGAGCTTCTTCATGTAAGTTTAACAAGATTGAAGAAGTAAACTTGAGTTTGTTCGGATTAACGAGCAAGAAAAATACCATAAAAAGAATGCACATACTGTATTTTTCAGTTTAATGAGGTAGAAAAAGAGAGAAAGAGAGTTGCTTGAATATGAACTAGGTGTTGGGTTCGCTTCTTGGAGTGAGTCGTAATATTATCCACGGAAATTTGAACAATGTGTGTGATATCACGAAACACATAGTCCATCGCCCTCTAAAAGGTTGTATAAGCATTCTTTAGACCGAATGGGACATTCCAATACACAAATATACCCCAAGGACAAATGACGGTGTTTTTGTGCTGGTCTGTAGGTTTTATGGAAATCTGGTTATAACCTGAGAGGCCATCCATGAAGGAGAAGGATTTGCAATTGGCACAATTGTCGATTATCTAGTTAATGAATGGAGTTGGAAAATTGTCTTTGGGACATGCGACATTCAAATATTGGCAGTCGACATAGACATGGATGGTACCATGTTTGTTTTCTACATGAACTAGATTGGAAACTCATTCCATCAAGGGAATGAGGTAGATAAAACTAGTATGAAATAATTTTCCACCTCAGTCTTAATAGCTAAAGTTTTGTGAGGGTGGAGTGGTCAGAGTCTTTGGTGGAGAGGCCTAGCATTTTCATAGACCTTGAAATCATTCTTGACAATAGAAGGATCTATGTCATGCATTTCATCATAAGACAAAGCGAATACATCGTGGAATTCCTTGAAAAGGAAAGTCGAGCTTGGAATTTCCTCAATATTGCAATCAACTCCAATCTAAATGTTTTCCACGATATCCATTTTGACTGAGATATCAATGAGCATCATCTTTGAAATATTTCCCAGGTTCACTTCCGATTCAAAAATTTGGACAATTGTATAAATCGAGGGAACAACCTCAAGTGGCTAAAAAGGCAGGATTTTTATAGATGTCACGGCTGAATCAGATATCAAAGTGTGATGGTAGGAGAATTCCCAAGGTCACTCGTCTAAAGACATGATATCTCAAATATATTTGTCTGAAGGTAGGACTTCATCAAGGAGATCATTAGAGGGATCCATTATGGGAGAGGACGTGTTACCGTTGGTTGTAACCAAAGTAGCGAAGGAATCAGATGTTGATTGAATGGCTTGATAAGCCAATTCAGCTGGTGAAAGTGACATTTGTTCTCCATAAGAGTCAATGTCTAAAGGGGCCAAGAGGATCCAGGGATCGGTTGGCTCATGGGGAATAGTGGATACCATAGAAAACCCAACAGGGAGGAACCGTGCAGAAGACCAATACCAACACTAACATAAGAGTTAGGTATGCCACCTACTAAGGGAGAGAGGAAAGAAACCCAACAGGGAGGAACTGTGCAGAAGACCAATACCAACACTAACATAAGAGTTAGGTATGCCACCTACTAAGGGCATGGTGTCACTAGGAAATGGGGACTAATCTAGGGTACATAAGGACTTCTAGTCCACTGTGAGTATTATCCCATCCAACGGAAAGAGGATGAGGCAGAAGACTAAAGAAATAATGGAAATCATGGCATAAGTTCAACTGTGGCAAAAAATAAGATTATAATCAAGATGACAATCTACGATTTAAATTTCCACATTTACCGTTTTCCCACTCAGAGTGATGGGGTAGCTGGCAAGGTATCCTTTTGGGATGAATGTATGTCCATCAACTACTTTAATGGAATTCGACAGTGGAGCGAAGGTTGGAGAACCCAAGGTGATCCAACATGAATTAGACATGAAACAGGTCAAAGCACCTTCATCAATGACTGTTCTACGAATAACTCTGCCTTTTGCAATAACCTGCACTTGAAATACAAGTTTCTAGGAAAGGCGAGGCTTATATTTCTCCATATCAAAAATTTATAGCATGGAATTTGTTATCCTCCACAATATCCCAAGGCTAATGAGGAGACCGATAGAGGTAACTACAAACCAAGCTTTCAGTTTGGTAGCTAGGCCTACCAAACTAGATAGGGCTCTCTCTATGATCACATCCAATGATTTAACCGGGAAAGGAATATATTTTAGGCTAGATAGCTAGGCTTAAGACACTCATGGGTATACTGACCATATACGCTGCAACAAGGACAAGGTTTGTTCATATGAAGACCCTTTTTGGATGACCACCTTGTTTCTAGGTTGTAAGATTAGGTTGAGGACCCTGAGGGGAATTGGGTGGAGGAGCCTGGTTGCCTTGATTACCTTAAGACTGTTGGTTCTGATTACCTTTCCCCTTGTTCCTTTGCTTAAGGTTAGGGGGATTGGATCCAATTTTCTTATCATACACTTTTCCTTGTGGAGGAGGTGGTTGTTGTGGCAGGGGGAGCAGGCATGGGGGGCTAGGGCGCTGGTGTCGAAGGAGCTAGAGCACTAGGATGTGCATACTGATAATAAGAAGATGGGGAAACATTGGTATAAACATGCAATGCAATAGTTGGCCTTGAAATCTGTTGATGCAAATGGGGATATTCATATGGCGTGTTGGGACCTGGATAAGGGTTGCTTGGTGGAGAGTTGGGGGAGGGATAATTGTAAGTGGAACTGGTACCTCCCTGAGGTGGACCATAACTCATATGAGGTGGAACATATGGTTTAGGGTGCGATATTGTTCCAACTATGCCATCCATGGCATGAGGTTCCCCCAATATGTTAGCACTACCAATCCAAGGTAGATCAGGGATTACATTGTAAACATAACTTGACTTGGCGTAGATCAAATCGAATTTTAAGGCTATTTGGAGTGCCTCTTCCTCAAACTAGGAGAAGTGTGACACAAAATCTTTAGAAATGGGGGCCAAAAATTATCTAAGGAACCAATCCATATAGAATTGGTCATCAAAATCAGGAGCTCTACAGATACTCCTCCTTACATGTCATTCCTGAACATGGTCGGAAAGGTGAGTGGCAGAAGTTTGAAAGAAATAAGTCAAAAGCTTGGTACCAGTATCATAACACAGAGGTAGCTGGAAATATGATAGAAAAGTTGTGGCAAGAGTCACAAAAGTGGAATGAGTGGCTCTGGGCTAATTAATGTACAACTTAGCAGTAGCTCCAGTGAGTGTGTATTGGAAAAAACAAAGATGGATGGAGTCTTCAGTAATGGAATTTGATGAACACCACATTTGCAAGGAGCTAACATGATTAGTTGGATCTTCTCCAGGATTACCTTCAAGCTTTAGTATGTCTGAAGATAGCTTAGTAGGCATAGTTGGTGAAGTGGAATCACGGAGAAGAGGATCATTGATAAGCTGGCTAAAACCATGGATACCTAAACTAGCCATAAAGAGGAAGAAAGGGATTAGGAGTGAGCACACTGATGGTGGTTCCACTATTGGGGGAACCCTGGTTGGTACCTGGGTTACCACCTTGGGTTCCTATGCCCACATTGGTGCCTGACATGGTGGTGATATGAGGTTGATAAGATGTGGAATCAAAGGATGAACTAGATGAATCAACAGAATTTGAATCAGAATGATGACTTGATGGAGGACTGGGAGGATGAAATCTAACTCGACAGGGAGGAGTAATATGTCCTAATGGGAACTAAGGGTGAATACCTTGACTTTGATGTGAAAAACACCTAGGGGATGCAATGATGTCTAGAAAATAATGATCTAAGGAATAAAAGAGTAACAAACAACAACAAAACACCTAGTGCAGTGGTGCCAAGTGTAAACTAACTATTTTAATGATGTTACTCTAATACAAGAAAACATGTCCTATCAAATAAAAATACCTCTAGCCTATAGGTGATCTAAGTCCTCAAACAATCCTAGACCTATTGTTTGAGATGGCCTTCCAAAGAACTTCTTACTTGACAAAATCTCATCCCCACAAGTAGAGCTATCTAGTGAAAGGTAAGGTATAGAACCAACTACTTCCCACAACTAGTCCTATAGGGTGTTTTCCTAAGATTGGTCACTATGGTTACCTAAGGGTGGCCAAGTCTTGATCTTCTTGGTAGTCACCCACCACACGGGATTCCCTGCCACAGGTTGGGTAGACCTGAGGAGAACCGGTCACATGATGACCTAGCATAACCCCCTCTGAATTGGGTTTTTGATGCACTCCGAATTTGACTGTGGGATGGTGAAGGATTTTAAGCTCCCTAATATGTAAAATTCTATGTCTCAATGAAAGTGATCGATGGGTGTTATTGGAAGCCTATCCCACTAATCCTACACCTACACTACAAATATTGTTTGGCCCTGGTGCCCAAGTGGTATTATTCTATGTGTGTTGATTTATTAAGGTGTAGTGTTTCAAGCCTTGGATTGGCAGTGTTAACCAAGATCACATTCACTTAGGGTGTGAGTGTGTGAAAATATTGTGTCAAGTGGACGAGTTAATTAAGCATGTTTCATGATGCCATGTGTTGCTAAAAGTAAAATGCTAAAATACTGTAAATAATTATGAAAATGACAGAAAATAAGTAGCTAATCAAGCACACAAAATCCCACCCACAAGGACTACTAAGAAACTAACAAAGAGAGGGAAAACAAGCTACTCAAAGACACATAAAAAGGCCAGAAAATATCTAATGTCAAGGGACTCGGATATAAAGGCTCTAATCTATTGGAAATGGTGCAAACAAACAACAAAAATCAGAGGTGAAAAATGTTGCAAAGGATAAGTGTGAAGCTCTAAAACCTAGGACGCTCAACGAGATCCTAAGGAGGAAAAGGAAAACCCAAACTATTAAAGGGAGAAAAGGTAAAAGAAACCTATCCAAAAGAACTGAAAAATAATGGATAGGACTCTGAAAATCAATTGTTGAAAATGTTGAAAACCCTAGACTCCTCACTCAACAAATCTCTTTGTTGGACACCAAATCTGCTTATCTTTTCCTTACATTTTCACCCATCCTTCATCCTTTTTGGAATTTATTGTGATAAACCCATGAGGTAACCCTCTTTCTAATGTATCATGGAATATTTAATTGATGAAGTAAAGTCATGAGGTTTTTTCCTATGTGAACTACTAAAACTTGTTATTTTCGCAAATTCAGGTGAACAGATATCACCTTCATAGCATGTAGCAGCAGTCCCATGATTTGCAGCTATTCTGCAATGTTGTGACAACATAACCAACTCGCAGCTATTTTCAAGCTTATTTTGGATCTTTTATGTTCTCACTCTCTGAGTAATTAGTTGTTGTTTTGAACTTTTGTATATTTTGGGCATTAGTTGTCAGGTTTTGGGGAATATGTTATTACCCATGTATTTGTATAAAAAGGATTTTATTCCTATGCGAAGGGTTAGCCGTGTAGAGATATGTATTGTAACAACTCTTTTACAGATTAATAAAATACAAGCAGTGTTGTTGTTCTTCCTTTAGCTATCAATTAACATAGCCCTGATCAGAGAGTTGGGCTCGCTCTTCTGATCAGGTGCCACGCATTTATTTTATGTATGATGTTTCATTCCTTATGTGTTTATTCTTTATTGTTGTTAGAAATCTCTATTGATTGTTGTGAATGTCTTTTAATTTTTGCAATTTATTTCTAATGATGTTACAACGACGCTTTGATTTCTTAGTTTTGAATCCTTGGTTGAGGTAAGATTGTAACCTTGCCCCTGCATATTCCTTACGTGTTACCTTGAAAATTGTACGCACCTGAATTAATGAATTAATGTGGAGAAGGGTTGAATAGTTTATTCACACTCGGACACCAACATTTTGGCACCGTTGCCAAGGAAGGCTAACAAGGTGCAAGACATGATTTGTATTGAACAGAGGATTAATCTCTCATCTTAGAGAGGGAAGTGCTACCCTGCTCTAAGTCCTGAGCTTAGTATTTTGATTTTTGTTGCTTTCATTGTTTTTGGGCTGATTTGCTTGCTTCGTTTAATTGTTCTAAATTTTTTTGAGTCGTTAAAACCCAATCTCTCGTCCTGGGGAGGGAATGGTCCTTTGACACCCTACTCTAGGTCCTGAGCTTTAGATTTCCTTGTATGTGTGTTCTTTTCTTATTCGGTTTCTCATCCTATGGAGGGAATGGTCCTTTGACACCCTGTTCTATGTCTTGAACCCTAGATTTCGTTTTAGTTGTTTTCTTTTCTTGTTTGCTAAAAATCGATCTCTCATCCTAGGGAGGGAATGATTTTTTGATGCCCTACTCCAGGTCCTGAGCATAGTGACTTAATTTAGATATTTCTCTCTCACCAACTTGCATGAACAGAGATTCGAATAAAACAGGAAAAGGAAGATCCCCAAAGAAAGGAGGGCGGGGTTTTGGAAGGAATACTTATATCTAGCAAATCATCGCAAAAGCTGAATCAGAGGCATCTTGTCATGTTGTTATAAGGGCAGGTACTCGAAAACAATCTGAGGGACAATCTATAGAACAACCAATGCTATCCACAATACCCCTTGTTGATTTACCACAACAAACTCTTCCAGCAGCAGAGGAGGTATGTAGCAGTATACTTGATGAAGGAGTATGACTTCTGGTAACATAGGGAGGGGAAGATGCAAGAAGAAGATCTGAGGGACCAGCCCATTCCAGTAGGGAAGAATAAGTTGTAGAGAAAGGGTTTGAAAAATCAAGCCATTATGACAGGGAGGAAGAAGTTGTAGGGGTATTCATATCACCACGGGATAAAGGGAGTGTTGCTAAAGAAACTCAAACTCCTGCAATAAGAACCCCTCCATCATTCCCTGCATAACCTGTTGAAATCTCGAGTTATTATTAGAGGATATTCATGGTGCCTAAAACCTCTACTATTGAATTCCCAATTGGGCATCTTCGGACTAGCACACCAATGAATCCCATTCCTTTGACAACTTTACCTAGCTTTCATGGGCTGACTTCTAAAGATCCTGACACATTCTTATTTGAATTTGATATTGTATGTCGGGGATATGACTATATAACTGATGCTCAGAAACTGAAAATCTTCCCTGCTACACTAAAAGGGATAGCCCTGCGATGGTTTATGGGTATAGGGGGAAATACTATCTCCACATGGGATGAGTTGAAAACCTCGTTCCTATAGAAGTATCAGGATTACTGTAAATCTTGGGATATTAAGGAAGAACTTTTTAAGTTGATGTAGAAAGAAGGCAAGAACATGCAGGATTGTGTGGAACGTTTTAAGTACATGTTATAGAGATCAGGTCATTCTACCCTAGATAAGGACATTTTGAAAATTATCCTTCTCCGAGCCTTTCGAGAAGACTCTCTCAAGCTATTAAACATAGTAGGAAAGGAAGACATATCAAAAGAGGACTTTGATACCATTTGTGAGCTATGAATTCAGTGCTCGAGGGGAGTTGCAAGGAATAAATGGGGAATTCGATCAAAAAACGTATCTGGTGGAGGTGTCACAAAAGCAGTAATTGGAAATCTGATGGATAACTTAAGGACTGATATCCTGAGTACCCTATCTACACATATGGACACATTGCAAGTAAAACCGAAAAATATGGAATTGGAAAGGACTATGGCTATATTTTGCCCGAAGTGTAGAAAGAAGCATCCACAGAGAGAATTTCCATTGAACTCTGTGGAGGAATGTGCAATCTACAAGTTGAGTCATGCAACAAGTTCATGCCCCTCCTTGCCATGACTGGAAGTGGGATTTCAAGGGACAGGTGAAGAGGTGGACCAACTGTATTTTATGGGATCCAAAAAGCCATGGAAACCTCGGCCACCAACTACAAATCAAGGTATGTTTTGGGATCCATCTCAGTATTTCAATAATTTTAATATGGGTCGTCAGTCCATGCCTTATCCACATATGTGGCCCCAATATCATCTTCCACCATGGCAGCAGTGGGCTCCTCAAACTAGTTCGAATTCTTCATGGGCTTCGAGCTGGCATGGACCCTCTCCTCTTGGGAAGTTTCCCCAGTCAATTCCACAACAATAGCTTCAGTTTCCCTCTAATATGCCTCTTGGTCATCATCTTGTTCATCCTCAACTTCCTATCCAACCCAATTTGAATCCTAACAATAAAGGGGCTCAGCGAGCTGACACCCTCAACCTGCGTTCATACAACATCTGCACCGTAGACTTTATGAGATGAATATGAGATCTAGGTAGGTAGTAGATGCTCAACCCTCACCTATTATTATTGAACAAGTTGGTAGTGAGGCTAAAGAACCAAAGATAGTTGAAGAGGAATTGAACCAAGTTAGTAAAAATTAGACATCTCCTCAACTGCTAATTACTCAAGAACACTGAGCTGACCTACCTTATCTGGAAAGATTGGCCTTAAGTAAACAGATCCCTCAAGCTGAGTTTGACTTGTTAGGGGAGTTAAAAAATCTGTTTGTTAAGATCCCCCCGTTACAGGCTATGAGGGACATACCTATATATGCAAAAACTCTCAAGGAATATTGTGCTAAAATGCCTAGAAAGAAATCAAGGGACCAACTCACCATTCATGTGATGGGAAATCTATTAGATTTTATGATGGGAAAGGCTATGCCTGTGAAATATGGGGATCTTAGGAATCCAATTCTAACTGTGAAAATTAATGGAGTAGAAATTACAAATGTACTGGTAGATTTTGGTGTTACCATAAATTTCATTACTATTGAATCTATGCATGCATTGGGTCTTCGAAACTTGAAACATACACCTACTATGTTAGAGCTAGCATATCGATCTACAGTCAAGTCAGTAGGGAAGTTGGAGGATATTACAATCTCAGTTGATTCATGGAATTACCCTATGGATTTCCTAGTGTTGCAAACGCAATCCCCAGCTCGTGGCCATCCCTTGATTCTGGGAAGACCATGGTTGGCAACCACAGATGCTTACATTGGGTGTCGCTCTAGGCATATGGTTATCTCAAATGGGAAGGTTACTAAAAACCTTGTGTTATACCCTCTTGTAGAACCTAGCCCATTAGTGAAGCCAGCTAGCCGCAAGAAACCTTTACCAAGGGAAGAGTCTGAATCTGAAGATGAGGAATGAAGACCAGTCCTTACTATTGGACATGCCCTTCAGTTGAAAATAGAAATAGAAGATGACACAATTACCACTTTCATTAGTGATCCATGTTCTATTTTAGATTCGAATCAGCGAACTCTAGAATCTGTTTTGAGCTGTGAAACACAAGAAAATATTGAAACAGGGGATGGATTTGAGGAAATGCCTAAAACTATGTTGCATGATAGCATTTCTTTAGAGATAGAGCCAGGGAAGACCCTAAATATTAATCCAGATTTCTCGGAATCCCAGACAAAATAACTCCTAGATATTATTTAGAAACACAAAGAAGCCTTCGCCTGGGACTACACAAACATGAAAGGGATTCTTTCCAATCTATGTACCCATCATATATACATCAAAGAGAATTGCCATCCTGTGAGACAACCTCGGAGGAGAATGAACCCCACTTTCAAAAGCATTGTCAAGGAAGAACTTAAAAAGCTGTTGGATGTAGGATTTATTTACCCCATTTCGGATAGCCAATGGGTTTCCCCATTGATGATTGTTCCCAAGAAAAATGGTAAATGGTGGATATGTGTGGATTATAGAGAGTTAAATAAGGCAACACAAAAAGACCATTTTTTGTTACCATCCATTGATCAAGTCTTGGATACTTTGGATAGGAAGAAGTTCTTCTCCTTCCTGGACGGATTTAGTGGGTACAACTAGATCCAGATAGCTCCCAAGGATCAGGGTAAAACCACTTTCATGTGCCCTTGGGGAACTTTCATATATCGAGTCCTTCCATTTTGTCTTTGTAATGCTCCTGCAACATTCCAAAGGGAAATTTTAGGGATTTTCTCTAATCTAGTAGATGACAGTGTTGAGATTTATATGGATGATTTTAATCCATACAGGGAGTCATTCAAAGAAGGGTTGGAAAACATGGAAAATTTTCTTGAAAGATGTAAACAGGTGTATGTCTCTTTGAGTACAGTAAAATTCCACATGATGGAGGAAGGAATAGTCTTGGGACATTTACTTTCAGCTATTGGGATTTGAATGGATCTGGCTAAGATAAAGGTAATATTGCACTTCCCAATATCCAAAACACCCACACAAGTACGTAGATTCATCGGTTGTGTTGGTTATTATAGGCGCTTTTTAGAAAATTTTGCTAAGATAGAACATCCACTTTTTAAATTGCTGACAAAATATGTAAATTTTGTGTGGATAGATGCCTATGATGCAGCCTTTTTGAAGATCAAGGAACTTGTCTGTAGAGCTCTGATCCTTTGAGGGTCAGACTGGACATTACCATTTCATATTCATGCCGATGCCTCTCAGACAGCAGTTAAGGCAGTTTTGGGACATCAAGTGGACAAGGTGCCATAAGAAGTTTACTATGTTAGTAAGAACTTGGATCGTGCCGAGTTAAACTACACAGTGACTAAAAGAGAATTCCTTGATGTCATCTATGCCATCAATAAGTTCCAGCATTATATTACTGGGTATCCCACCTTTGTACACACTGATCACGCAACAATCACGTATGTAATGTGTAAATCCATTACTCCTGGTCATATTACAAGATGGCGATTGTTACTTCAAGAATTTGACATCACCATAGTAGATAAATCAGGAAAGGACAAGGTGGTTGCTGATTTTCTATCCACACTAGATAATAATGTGGAAGGTACACCCATAGAAGATAGGTTTCTAGATGAGAATATTTTTGCAAATTCTGCTAACACTCCATGGTATGCAGATATTGCTAACTATCTTGCTATAGGGAAAGTACCTCGTCATTTTTCATACAGGGAATAACAGAAAATTATTCATCATAGTACCCGATATTCATGGATGGCGGGGTACCTTTTTCACACAGGTGTTGATCAACAAATTCAACATTGCGTATCTGAGGATAACATTTATGAGATATTGAAGGCTGCCCATGATGGCCCTTGTGGAGGATATTTTGCAGATAAAATAACAGGCCACAACGTCTTGCAAATGGGATATTATTGGGCTTCTATCTTTCAGGATGCTCGAGATTATGTCTGAAGGTGTGACAGATGTCAACATACGAGGCAACTTGGAAAATCAGATGAGATGCCATTGCAACCCCAGTTACCCCTCGAACCTTTTGAGAAGTGGGAAATTGATTTCATTGGACCCTTTAACCCACCTTCTCATCAAAATATTCACATCCTGGTATGCACTAATTATGTGACTAAGTGGGTGGAAGCCAGAGCTACTGTGAAAGCAACGGAATAAGTAGTTGCAGATTTTATTTTTGAAGAGATTTTTGAACGATATGGTACTCCAAGGGACATTATTTTAGATGGAGGGGCATAGGTTCACATCCCACATGATATCAAGGCTTATGCAGAAATATGGGGTCAAACACAGGGTGACAACTCCTTATCTGTCACGACCTTTTTAACACATTATATAAAGACAGTAAAAATTAAAATTTTTTATGGTAATAGTGGTCAACTCATGAACCCACCCCTCTAACTGTTAAGGAACATAACCTGATTATGAACTAAGCTTAAGCGCTGCATACATATATCTAACCTTTAATATATGCCTACCCCACCGAGTTGGTGTTAACACCCGCGCATATACCATGGACGTTGGCAACCTCGGTGTTATGTTAACCTTAATTGTTTGACCCAACATGCATAATTTGATTACGCTAGATGGTGAATGGAGATCATCCTAGCTCATCCCCTCCATAGCCAAGTGGCAAGTGATCACGTGAACCCATGTGGTTGACCCACTGTGGTTTTCGCGCCAAGTTTTCCCGCTTTGATGGACGATGGAGCTCTTTCGAACCCATCGTGTGGTTCAGATCTGCTCGAGGGTTCAACAGCCAATACATAATGTGTCGAGTTCTTTGGATCAGCTCATTTGTTCACTACGCCTCAGCCAAGTGCTCCC
Source organism: Pinus taeda (assembly GCA_000404065.3). Taxonomy (NCBI): domain Eukaryota; kingdom Viridiplantae; phylum Streptophyta; class Pinopsida; order Pinales; family Pinaceae; genus Pinus; species Pinus taeda. The sequence continues at coordinate 17,636 of APFE031277122.1, read as the reverse complement.
TCAGCTTGTCAAACCCTTCTGCATCACCTATCGTTCAGGTATTAATCTCTGGCATTCCGCACCTGGTATTTCTTTACAGTTTTACATCACAACCCTTGAAGTTATTTGGTTTTCGACTGTTCTAGTTTACATATTGTGATTCCTTAATGTGCAGGTGGGTCGGCCGGTTGCAGTCTCCTTCTGCCGCAGGGGTTTTGTCACCTTCACTCCACAGGTATGCTCATTTCCTTCTTGTGGTTCCTGCATTGGAAATCGTAGTGTATTTGAGAAATGGAATGCTTGTTCTCTGGTCTGAGGCATAGCTCGTGACCCTTTTCCTTCATGTCTCGGGTCGGCTTAATGTTTCCAGAACCCTGGTTACTTTTGCAGACGGCCTCCTTTTCCCGGGACCTGTACTGCGTTGACAGTCACGGTTTAGCTAGGGTTTAGTCATGGCTTTCATGCCATCCATACGATGTATATTTGGTATTGACTTTGGTCTACGGACATAATATGAATGCATTGAAGTTTGTATATTCTTTGTTAAGCTTCCTCTAAGCTATCTACAGTTTCATATAGCTGCAATGATTCGGTACAGTTGTTTATCTCATTTTGGTTATAAGAGTTCTTTAATCCTCTACAAGACCCTTAACACTCTGTTATCAGTTTACCTTTGATTTAAATGAAAATGTTGCTCTGCGTTCATGGGATTTTTCATATATTTAATGGCCGGTTCTGGCTTGGAACTACCGGTGTTTGCTATGAAACGATTTACTGTTCCAATGATATTATTGTTATGTTGTTTTCCTTTGCTTACTGTACATTACTACCCATGAGGGTTTATGAGTCAGACATACTTTTCCATTTACAGCAAATATGATATTTTACAGGTTTGGTTTAGTCTTTACATGCATTCGAATCGTCTGTACCCTTATACATTTCTTATGGTTTAATGCGGCCTTAAGGGGATGTCTTGCATTCGGTAAATGAATGTATAGGCAACCCTTCTTCCGCGTATACTGTCAATCATAACCGGGATTCGCCGGAGTCTGATATACATATATACATTCATTTAGTTCATGGTTCTGTTAATGTACTCTATTCTTTTGGTAACCTGAGGATAGCTTTCTGAAAGTTTAACCTGTGTATTTACATGCTGGCTACTTACTTCGGGTTTGTATACCTATGAGGTAAACCTGTGATGGCATCCTGCTAATGTGTGCTGGCTTACTCCGTGTTCATTTCTTTACCAATCTTTCATTTACAACATCGTTTTCATGATATTTACTTGGTTCACACAGTATTAGTTTCTGGTAATATTTCTTAAGTTCGCACAGCATTATTATTTAATGACCTTGCTTGGGTTACACAGTATTGTGTATACGCATAATGCTTGGTCCACACAGCACTTATGCCGTGTCTCTTTGTTTACACAGTGTTACAGCTATGCCATATCTCTGTGATTTATACAGCATTTTGGTTTATATATAAGCGCGGGTTTTTGCGCTGGTTCACGACTATGCTTTCATTAGGATGAGGTGTTTGTCTAACATTTCCAGAATGCCTAGCTCGGCTCCCTTCCGTAGCCGAGACTCTGACTATTTTATTTCCTTCCTAATAATTAATAAACTACTGCGGTCTCTCCTACCGCCAAACCACCCCTTAGGGTCTGGTTTTACCATGGAAAGTTATATCTAACAACCAGATTTTATTGCAGATGAAAAATGACACTGATACAACATTAATCTTTTATAACGACTACCATTAATCAATGGAAAGAACACAGATTTAGTCTGTTCACCTTCAGTATCTGCTCTTCATTCTATAACTCGGTTAGAAAGTGCATACCTGGGTAGCCTGCTACCGATATTCCTACTTCCAGAAGTCACCTACAACTGGTTTGCTCTTATCCTCCCAACCTTGAGATCCACTTGCGTTGGATTCTCCCCCCGAGCCGTCTTGCAGGCCTGCAGCCCTCAACAAGACTCATGCACTACCGTGCTAGGTTATCTGGTCACTACCAGACTTAACCTCTTTTCTCACTCTACTTTTTTTTCAGGAATTCTTCTCTCTGTCTGTTCATCCACAGCCTAGAGGTTTTCCTCCCAGGACTTTTCCTTGGGTGAGAAGCAGTTACTTCAGTTTCATAACTGATTTTATTTTCTTTTAATAGAAAATCCTCCTCTAGGAGGTTTCCAGCATTTCATGAATATACACATGTAAAAATAATCTAATATATTCATTTCATAATTAAATAATGTCATTTAGTGATAACAAGTCACCACTCATACAATTTTTACCTCAGTAAATGTTCCAGAATTACAAGTTACCGGGGTCATTACATCTCCCCCCCCTGGGATTGGACATCGTCCTGATGTCTATTCCCATTAAATAAATTTGGGTAAGCTTTTATAATGAGTTCCTCGTCCTCCCATGTAGCCTCCTCAAGCCCATAGTGCTGCCACAGCACTTTAACTTGGGTAATAACCCGTTTCTGCAGCCGCACTTCTCTCCGGTCGAGAATGATCTGAGGTTCGACTAGGACCTCGCCTTCCGGTTCGACCTGCAGACAACCATACCTTTAATTAGTTTCCTATTGAGTTTAGCTACATAATCAAAACAACCGGATCAATTCCTACCCGCACATCTTGCCATCAAATAACATGTTTAGGGTCATATACATATTTCTTTAGGATAGAAACATGAAACACATTGTGAATCCTGATATGACTTGGCAGGGCGAGTTGGTAGGCCACTAGCCCCACTCTGGCCAAGATCTGAAAAGGTCCAAAATATTGAGGTGCCAGTTTGACGCACCCACTCCACTGCAGTGTGCTCCTTCTGGTTTGAATCCTCACAAACACATGGTCACCAACCTTATACTCTGTGAATCTTCTTTTCCTATCCATAAAGCTTTTCTGTCTGTCTTGTGCAGCCTTTAAGTTTGCACGCACTCTTTTCACCATATCCTCCATGTCTTTAAGCATTTCTGGACCCAAACTCAGCTTGTCCTCAGGCCCACCCCAACTTGAGGGGGTGTGGCACTTTCATCCATACAGGACATCAAAAGGACTTAGCTGGGTTGAAGTGTGATAACCATTGTTATATGCAAATTCGACCAGATGTAAATACTCTTCCCATTGACCTGGTTTCAACATCACATACACCCTCAACATGTCTTCCAACACTTGATTAACTCGCTCAATTTGACCATCGGTCTGCGGGTGGTAGGCCGTGCTAAAGTTCAGCTGAGTACCCAACTCAGCAAACAGTGTCCTCCAAAAAGTGGAAGTGAATTTCACATCTCGATCCGATATGATTACCTTTCGCAGCCCATGCAATCAGAACACATTTTGCATAAAGAGGTGAGCAATTTGTACCGCCTTGTAAGTGGACTGCGCAGGTATAAAGTGTGCTGCTTTACTCAATTTATCAACCACTACCATGATAGAGTCATTGCCCTTCTTTTTTCGTGGCAACCCAGTTATCAAATCCATGGAAATGGTTTCCCATTTCCACTCCGGAATAGGCAAGGGCTGTAGCAGTCCGGCTGGATGCTGATGTTCTGCCTTAATTTGCTGGCATTCTAAACACCGTGCCAGGTACTCAACTACCTGTTTCTTCATTCCTGGCCAATAATACTCCTTCTTGAGTGCCGTGACCATCTTTTGGTACCCCGGGTGGCCAGTGTAGTGGCTGATATGGAACTCATCTAAAATCAACCTTTTAAGGTCATTTGAATCAGGCACATACAATTTCTTATTGAAGCACAGCATTCCATCGCTATCTAGTGTATATCCTTGCTGTAATCTTTCCTTTACAGCTTGTTGTACCTGCTGTTTTAAGTGCAGGTATTCAGAATCACGACTTGCTGCTGTTTTTATTTGTTCAACCAGCGAAGTCCGCCACTTGCTGACTGATAGTTCACATAAACAATGAACCTTCCGACTTAGCGCATCAGCCACTCGATTTTCTTTGCCCTTTAAATGCTTTATTTCGAAATCAAACCCACTCAGGAAATCTGCCTAACGGCCTTGTCTTGCATTCAAGGTAGGTTGGCTGAAATAATGGGTCAAACTGTGATGATCAGTTAACAACAGGAATTTCCTCCCTAGGAGGTAATGTCTCCACATTTTCAGCGCATGAATAACAGCTGTTAATTCCAGATCATAAGCAGAGTATCTCTGCTCATGCTCCTTTAGCTTCCTTGATTCGTAAGCTATTACCTTTCCCTCCTGCATTAGTACTCCTCCCACACCCTCCTTACTGGCATCGGTGCACACCATGTAATCCTTATTAGGATCAGCTATACTCAGGATGGGTGCAGTGGTGAGTAAGTGCTTCAAGCGGTCAAAGCTCTGCTGACATTCTGATGTCCACTTAAATATCTTCCCCTTTTTCTGCAATGAGGTGATAGGATAGGCTATCCTAGAAAAGCCTTCCACAAACCTCCGGTAATAGACAACTAACCCCATAAAGGATCTGATATCAGCAACATCTTTGGGTATGGGCCACTCCATAATAGTTTTTATTTTCTCGGGGTCCACTGCAATTCCTTCTTTAGTTATCACGTGGCCCAAATACTGGATTTCCTCCTTGAAGAAATCACATTTACTGAACTTAGCGTATAGCTGGTGTTCTCGAAGAGTTTGTAACACCATCCTCAGGTGTTTCTCGTGTTCCTCTTGAGAACGAGAGTATATCAGAATATCATCAATAAATATCAGCACAAACTTGTCCAAAAACTGGTGGAACACGTTGTTCATCATGCACATAAAGGTAGCAGGTGCATTGGTCAAACCGAAAGGTAGCACTACAAATTCGTAGTGCCCATAGTGTGTCCTGAAGGCGGTTTTAGCGATGTCCTCATCTTTAATCCTGATCTGATGATAACCAGATCGCAGATCGATCTTGGAAAATACTTTTGCCCCTTTCACTTGATCAAAGAGTTCATCTATCCTGGGTAAGGGATACTTGTTTTTGACCGTGAGCTTATTCAGATGTCGATAGTCTATACACATACGTAGGGTGCCATCTTTCTTTTTCACAAGTAATACTGGAGCTCCCCATGGTGATACACTGGGACGTATGTACTGTTTATCCAACAGCACTTGTAGTTGCATTTTCAACTCTGTTAACTCTGGTACGCTCATCCGGTATGGTGCCCATGATACTGGTGCTGCTCCCGGCATTAATTCTATAGTAAAGTCTATGTCCCTCTTTGGGGGCAGCCCTGGTACCTCTTCAGGAAAAACATCTACGAATTCCTGCACCATCGGGATATTGCCTAATGCAGACATCTTATCTTTCTGGTTTGCATAACCGACTTGAATAGCGTAGATCTGACATTTCTTTCTAAGGCACTTAGCTAACTGAGAAGCTGTGATAGGCCGAATCTGGACAGGGTGTTTAATCCCCTGCAATTCTTGTTGCTGCCCCAAATCATCCTTGTAATAAATGGTTTTGGTTTTGCAATTTACTAGGGACCAATGCTTTTCCAACCAATCCATGCCAATCAGGATGTCATAAGATCCTAATGGAAGTACATTTAGGTCTGCTGTTATTGGTTGTCCAACTATGCTTAAGGAACATTTATTAATTTTAGCTAGAACCCGTCTCTTGGCACCCGTAGCTAACTGTACCAACCATGGGTTTTTGAACCTTTCCGAAGATAGCTTACAATGTTCCACTACTTTTGGGCTAACGTAACTTAAGGTAGCTCCTGGATCAATAAGAACAACTATAGAAAGGTTTGAAATCTTACCTTCAAACTCCACCATAGTCGGTTGGTATTCCTCTTGCCGGTCCTCCAAGGCTGCGTTAATTTTTGGTACGTTGCGTGCCACATCCCCAACGGTTGAGGCTTCGTGGATCTGAGATATTTGGTCGACTCCTTTACGCTGCGAGCAGTTTTTAACATAATGCGGTCCTCCACATCCCCAACACTGGATTGGAGGTCTGGTTCCTTCGATCTCTGATGTGGCAGGCGGTTCACTAACTCTGCTTTCACTTGGCTTGGCCCGGAAGGTACCCTTGGTTGTATTTCTGTTAAACTGCCCCTTTCCAGCACTCTTACCACCATTTCCACGACTTCCTTTGTTATTACCAGCAACTCTGTTGCTTTTTCTGTCATTCCATCTTTTGCTTGAAATATCTCCTTTTTGTTTGTTCTGCTGGTAACAAATTCTTGCCTTACGAATTGCCTCATCCATGGTTCGGGGATTGTCAAACTCTATTCGTTCCCTTATATAGGCTGGTAGACTGCTCACAAATCTCTGTACTTTGGCCTTTTCTTCTTTGATATATGGCACATAGAGAAGCAGGGAAGTGAAGCGGTTAATGAATTCGTCCATGGACTGCTGCCCCAGTCTTAAATCATGGAATTCTCGTGCCTTCTCGTCATAAAAACGCTCGATTAGATATCTTTCCTTAAAGTATTTCTGGAATTTTTCCCAAGTGATGTTCTGCTCACTCACTCCTTTTACAATTTTAATCTCTTCCCACCACAAGGTTGCTTTACCCTGTAGCTGGAAAATGGCCAGCCGCGCCTTCAGATTTTGGTCATATTCATACAGTTTGAAATACTTGTTAATGTTTATTAACCAAGCCTCTGCCGCTTCTTCCTGCTCTCCATCGAAAAGTGGAGGTTTGATTTTCCGGAACTCTCCCTGTAATTCCATTTTCTGTCTCTTTGAGGTCTGCTGCTCTAGTACATTATCAAAATGGTCTTCCTTCTCCTCTGAAATCTCAGGTGCGTAATCCCGCTCTTCAGTTCCCCTTTGCTGTTCCACACTGGGATTGGCTAATGGTGGATTTTGTTTATTTGACAGACTCCTTAATATTCTTTCTTGCTCCTCTGTTAATCGCACGTTGTCTTCTCGCAGACGTGCCATCTCACTTTTTAGCTCTTGAACAGTCTGTAATATCGCCAGATTGGTACTGCGTGTCTCAACACCAAGCTGTATCCACAACTCTGGGTTTTCCTGAGGGACGCTGCCTGCTCCCTGCATTTCCTCCATCTTACTTGTTGACTGCTAACAGATTGTTGTTTCTGTATGGATTTCCTAATTGATAAACAAGCAATCAATTTAGTTACCTTTGTTACTTCCTCATATATGCACTATATAATTATTATTATTTTTTTTTTTTACAGATGGGCTTCACTACTCCAGAGGCCACAGTTTTGAAACCTCTGCTCTGATACCACATTGTCACGACCTTTTTAACACATTATATAAAGACACTAAAAATTAAAATTTTTTATGGTAATAGTAGTCAACTCATGAACCCACCCCTCTAACTGTTAAGGAACATAACCTAATTATGAACTAAGCTTAAGCGCTGCATACATATATCTAACCTTTAATATATGCCTACCCCACCGAGTTGGTGTTAACACCTGCCCATATACCATGGACGTTGGCAACCTTGGTGTTATGTTAACCTTAATTGTTTGACCCAACACGCATAATTTGATTACGCCAGATGGTGAATGGAGATCATCCCAGCTCATCCCCTCCGTAGCCAAGTGGCAAGTGATCACGTGAACCCATGTGGTTGACCCATTGTGGTTTCCGCGCCAGGTTTTCCCGCTTTAATGGACGATGGAGCTCTTTCGAACCCATCGTGTGGTTCAGATCTTCTCGAGGGTTCAACAGCCAATACATAATGTGTCGGGTTCTTCGGATCAGCTCATTTGTTCACTACGCCTCAGCCGAGCGCTCCCTCAGCTTGTCAAACCCTTCTGCATCACCTGCCGTTCAGGTATTAATCTCTGGCATTCCGCACCTGGTATTTCTTTACAGTCTTACATCACAACCCTTGAAGTTATTTGGTTTTCGACTGTTCTGGTTTACATATTGTGATTCCTCAATGTGCAGGTGGGTCAGCCAGTTGCAGTCTCCTTCTGCCATAGGGGTTTTGTCACCTTCACTCCACAGGTATGCTCATCTCCTTCTTGTGGTTCCTGTGTTGGAAATCGAAGTGTATTTTAGAAATGGAATGCTTGTTCTCTGGTCTGAGGCGTAGCTCGTGACCCTTTTCCTTCATGTCTCAGGTCGGCTTAATGTTTCCAGAACCCTGGTTACTTTTGCAGACGGCCTCCTTTTGCCGGGACCTATACTGCGTTGACAGTCAGGGTTTAGCTAGGGTTTAGTCATGGCTTTCATGCCGTCCATACGATGTATATTTGGTATTGACTTTGGTCTACGGACATAATATGAATGCATTGAAGTTTGTATATTCTCTGTTAAGCTTCCTCTGAGCTATCTACAGTTTCATATAGCTGCAATGATTCGGTACAGTTGTTTATCTCGTTTTGGTTATAAGAGTTCTTTAATCCTCTACAGGACCCTTAAGACTCTGTTATCAGTTTACCTTTGATTTAAATGAAAATGTTGCTCTGCGTTCATGGGATTTGTCATATATTTAATGGCCGGTTCTGGCTTGGAACTACCGGTGTTTGCTATGAAACGATTTACTGTTCCAATGATATTATTGTTATGTTGTTTTCCTTTGCTTACTGTACATTACTACCCATGAGGGTTTATGAGTCGGACATACTTTTCCATTTACAACAAATATGATATTTTACAGGTTTGGTTTAGTCTTTACATGCATTCAAATCGTCTGTACCCTTATACATTTCTTATGGTTTAATGCGGCCTTAAGGGGATGTCTTGCATTCGGTAAATGAATGTATAGGCAACCCTTCTTCCGTGTATACTGTCAATCATAACCGGGATTCGCCGGAGTCTGATATACATATATACATTCATTTAGTTCATGGTTCTGTTAATGTACTCTATTCTTTTGGTAACCCGAGGATAGCTTTCTGAAAGTTTAACCTGTGTATTTACATGCTGGCTACTTACTTCGGGTTTGTATACCTATGAGGTAAACCTGTGATGGCATCCTGCTAATGTGTGCTGGCTTACGCCGTGTTCATTTCTTTACCAATCTTTCGTTTATAGCATCGTTTTCATGATATTTACTTGGTTCACACAATATTAGTTTCTGGTAATATTTCTTAAGTTCGCACAGCATTATTATTTAATGACCTTGCTTGGGTTTACACAGTATTGTGTATACGCATAACGCTTGGTGCACACAACACTTATGCCGTGTCTCTTTGTTTACACAGTGTTACAGCTATGCCATATCTCTGTGATTTATACAGCATTTTGGTTTATATATAAGTGCGGGTTTTTGTGCTGGTTCACGACTATGCTTTCATTAGGATGAGGTGTTTGTCTAACATTTCTAGAATGCCTAGCTCGGCTCCCTTCCGTAGCCTAGACTCTGACTATTTTATTTCCTTCCTAATAATTAATAAACTACTGTGGTCTCTCCTACCGCCAAACCGCCCCTTAGGGTCTAGTTTTACCATGGAAAGTTATATCCAACAACCAGATTCTATTGCAGATGAAAAATGACACTGATACAACATTAATCTTTTATAACGACTACCATTAATCAATGGAAAGAACACAGATTTAGTCTGTTCACCTTCAGTATCTACTCTTCATTCTATAACTCGGTTAGAAAGTGCATACCTGGGTAGCCTGCTACCGATATTCCTACTTCCAGAAGTCACCTGCAAATGGTTTGCTCTTATCCTCCCAACCTTGAGATCCACTTGCGTTGGATTCTCCCCCCGAGCCGTCTTGCAGGCCTGCAGCCCTCAACAAGACTCATGCACTACCGTGCTAGGTTATCTGGTCACTACCAGACTTAACCTCTTTTCTCACTCTGCTTTTTCTTCAGGAATTCTTCTCTCTGTCTGTTCATCCACAGCCCAGAGGTTTTCCTCCCAGGACTTTTCCTTGGGTGAGAAGCAGTTACTTCAGTTTCATAACTGATTTTATTTTCTTTTAATAGAAAATCCTCCTCCAGGAGGTTGCCAGGATTTCATGAATATACACATGTAAAAATATTCTAATATATTCATTTCATAATTAAATAATGTCATTTAGTGATAACAAGTCACAACTCATACAATTTTTGCCTCAGTAAATGTTCCAAAATTACAAGTTACCGGGGTCATTACATTATCACCCCCAGGCAAATGGACATGTAGAAAGTACAAAGAAGGTGTTGGAAAATATCTTGACAAAAACTGTAACGAGCCATCATCAGGATTGGTCTCAGAAACTTCCAGAAGCCCTCTTGGCATACAGGACAACATAGTAGAATAAAACCAGGTTTTCACCATTTGAGTTAGTCTATGGGAAACCCCCCTTGTTTCTTGTAGAATTTGAGATCAACATGCTCAGAACAACTTTGGAAGTAGGATTAGACTTATCAGAGGCCGAGAAACGCTGGCTAGAATAACTCAATGAGTTAGATGAAATCTGTTTAATGGATGTATAGAAAACTATTGTTATTCAACAATAGAGAATGAAATGGCACAATAAATTTATCAAGAACAAGGTGTTTCATAAAGGAGACTGGGCACTACTCTATGACTCTCGTTTCAAAGATTTTAAAGGAAAGCTTTGCACTCACTGGATGGGACCCTATGAAGTGAATGTTGTGTTTGACAATGGAAGAGTCAGATTGGTTACAATAGATGATACTTGTACTTCTTTCATAGTGAATGGACACCGTCTGAATTTATACCACCGTCCAACTTCTAAGGATGCCTTCATCAAACATATCTCTAAAAAAATTGGTCTGATGGTTGTTGGTGTAGAGAATACTCCCTCTGCCTGTTGTTCTTGTTAAAAAATAAAAAATAAATAAATAAATAAATAATGAATAAATATAATATTTTTATTTTTGTGGAACAACCTGTGAACAGTTTTGAAACTAACATTTCGGACTAGCTTAGTGAGTCCATCATAAGGGCAATGGGATTTGTTACTACTTACTCGTTTGTCTTTTGTAGGAATAACCTCAAACTCTGACAAGGAGGAGCTGAATTTTTTTCTCCAAGTAATAGTTGATGTTGTTACTCCATTGTTGATGTTACTCCACCATTGTTGTTACTCCGTTAGTGTTGTTACTCTGCCACTGTTGTTACAATGTTGATGTTGTTACTCCATCGGTGCTGTTACTCCGCCGGTGCTGTTACTCCACCATTATTGTTACTCCTGAAATTTTTTCTAAGTGTCGGATGCTATTACTTCATCGCTACTATTACTCATGAGAAATTTTCTAAGTGTCAGATGTTGTTACTCTGCCACTGCTATTACTCTACCCAGGGAAAATTTTAAGAACCCCCCCTAAATTTACATATATAATAAATGGGCGAATCTCCATGGTATATAGGAAAAATGGAAGGCGATTTTATCAATAATATGATATGTACATATAATTTTTTGGCGAATCTCTCACCAAGCATGGCGAATATTTTACTCAATTATAAAATCTTGTGTTTATTGAATACACAAATGAAATCATTTCATTTCTTTAAAATATATTTTGAAATCAAAATTACCGTTATTGAATACACAAATGAATTCATTGCATTTCTTTAAAATATATTTTGAAATCAAAATTACCGAAATTACATATCGATAACCTAGTGGGTGTAGGATAAAATTGTTGTAGATCTAACCCAGAAATATTAGAAATGCTTCTTTATTGATCAAACCCTTATGGTAGGGAAACACCATACATTCACTCCTTAAGGAAGGAGAATACTCCACAAGCCATATGCTTGTTCATACAAGACTATTTCTCTTCATATCTCTCCATGTGGAGTCTCTAGCCTCTATA